>JAMKCH010033906.1:0-138598 GCA_023653785.1 Ophioderma brevispina | reverse complement strand
TGACGAAGAATCGGACAGTGAAAGCCGTGCAACTTTTTTGGATTCGAATCAAAAGGACACCACCGTATATCGAAGAAATGGCTGATTTCGAAAAGCCATCTGATTTGGTCGAGACATTGATTCAGGCAAGTAAAAATGATCAATTCCAAACAACCTAAGGGAGACGTAGGAAAAGCACCCTCAAACCAAATAGTTGTTCAGACGGCCGACAAATCAAGAAACAATTATTAAATGTGAACACATTCAGACTAAACAACTGTTAACAGAGAACATAACACAGAAATAAAACGTGCGAAAGAAGACATTGTACATGCAATTGTGAAGAGATTTAACCATATAGTGAACAAACTGAACCTCACCGAAAGGTATGGACGCACGGCTGACAACAGCCTTTGTAACGATGACAGACCACAAGGACAATTTTGAGACCAATCCCAATGCAGACTAAATTAAAACCGAACAAAGTGAAATCTAAAGGTGAGTAAGCTCATGCTAGACAGACCTATTCAACACGGAATTAGAGCTAAAATCATGGTAAACCAATGGCGTAACACATCGGCCGTTAAAACTAGGTTTAACGATCTAACGCGAGAAAATGAGCTTAACCTTGTCTGTATTTTGATAGAGTTAAATACTACCCGTCAATAACTGGAAGATCTACTCAATGAAACCCTGACGTGGGCAAGGCAAGGCAGTTCCCAAAATTTCGGACCTGGATATGGAGACGGTCATGCACGCAAGAAGAACAATTCTACTAGATAATGAAGGAAAACCCTGGACCAAAGAAGGGACACCAACAGCACTTTCGATGTGGTAAAAAAAAAAACAATGGTGACAGAAGTTGCGAATTGGTGGGTTTATTTTTTGTGCAAAAACTGAATCCGAACCAGGCAGAGAGTGTAGGCCTTTATAGAGACGATGGGTCTGCTATCCTGGAAAATGCTCCTTTAGTGATGCCGACAGAATGAGAAAGAAAAGTCACAAAATATTCAAGTCCTTTGCTGATCTAAAGAATACCTGTTGAAACAAGTCTTTAAATACAGTGAATTTTTTTAAATGCAACTGGCAGTCTGAATACAGTCAATTCACAGCCATACGGAAGCCTAATACACTACACCACTCTATGTCAATGCCCACTCAAACCACCACCACCGCAGCCGTTTTAAGAATATCCCGCCGCATTGAAAAAAGAATATCTGAATTATCATCAGATGAGATAGTCTTCAACCAGCCTCCAGTATATACATGAAGGCACTACACACAGGGTTATAATGAAACATCAGTACGAAAACAGGAAGAACAAGTAGGCTACGACGGTAAATTCTTACAAGATGGACGTAAAGACTGGAAAGTGAAAGTTATATGGTTCCACCCCCCTACAGCAAAAACGTGAAAAAACACATGTAGGGGGGAATTTCTAAACAGTGAAAATAATCATGTATTGCTCTTAAAATGCAATGTTTAAAGCTCGATGTGTCATAGGTAATACGGATTCACAATAATGCCTCTGGCATGTAATGGATAATTGATATCAATGTATGAAAAATGTTGGATGTGACATAGTACAATGTGAACGGACAACTGATGATGTTGAATAAAATGTTTTCAACAAAGAATGCTTTGAAGATTTAACATTTTAAGAGTTCCTACAACACAGTAGAACATTTCAAAACCCCTTTATTGGGAATCAGCAGTATATTGGGGCTAGTTTTAGGGGTGGGATGTGAAACATTTCCTCTTTCTTGTGAACGACAATTTGCATCATTATGAGTATTTGTTTAATCTGAAGAATTATGTTTTAATTCATCCAACTGCATTTTTTGTTTTACCCTAACCCTAAACTAAAACAATATTTTTAATTTAAAGTGTTTTTCTGGCCTCTTTGCTTCAACTTATGCTTCATAAGCCCATGCATTTACTGATCAAGGCTAAAAGACCATGTTTATGAAACCTTTAAAAATGGAAATGGTCTAAATACCATCAACCACCTTAAGACATTATAATATACCCCATACTGTGAAAAAAGCCAATCAAACAAGTTTAGTTGAGAGTTTTAGATAGTATTTTTAAATCCACAACCTCCTTTTTTTGATGAATGTCAAATGTGTGTGAACGGACAGATTTTTAGTGGTCTGGCTGACTACTTCTGGCATTAATTTAGAGCATATAGACACGTAACTCATTGTGATTTTTAGTGATACCAAATACCCTAACAAAATACGAAACTGGGTACCTAAGAATGACATTTATCTTGGACACATGACTAAAGTTGTTTTGATGTGAACGGATGTGTACTTAATTCTCCCAAAGTGCACTCGACAAATTACAATGATTGCCCATCCCTTAAAGATCCTCTGATCCTAATGTGAAGGGTACCGTTATAAAGCCTCTTTCCAATTTTATTTCACACACAATATATTAACAAGTAAATATTTTCATACTTGTAAAGAACCCCAACTTCTACATTTACAAGGCGGTTCTCGAACCCGACAAAGGTCGCCCGCCCAGTGCAGTGCTAAGACAAGAACAACAAATTTTAAAGATCTCAGGGAAGATTGCCAATGGAAATAAGTGGTCTTCTTGAACACTGCTCTCTCCTCATCCATTGACATGACCTTCACAAGATTCGGCACTGAACTGTTGACCACACCCACCAAGTTTCATCCTCTTTAGACAGCGGATTAGTGATTTGACCTTGAATTACCCCATGACCATTCAAAAATTTCGGCATTGAATGTTTACCCACATTCATTAGGTTTCATGACCATACAACATGTGCACGGATTTTCACCTATGAATGACCCCCCGCATGACCTTGAATGGCGTTCAAAATTTTTGGGTAACTCATGTTGAACCACCCCCCCATTTTTCCCCTCCTACCACATGTCGAGTGTTTGACCTTGGATGACTCCATGTGACCGTCACAATTTGGGCACTGTAATGTTGCCCCCACCCACCAATTTCATCAATCCTCCTACTACCTATTTTAAGTATTTGACCGGGATGACCCCTCATGACCTTGAGATGACCCTTCAAAATTGTGTGGTACCATAATTTTTACACCACCGAACCCCCCCACTTTTCACCCCTCGATCACATATATTTAGTGATTGACCTCGGATGACCCCGCATGACCCTTGAAATGACCTTTAAATTTTCGTACTGCATGTTTGACCAAACCCAACCAATTTTCAAATCCTCCCTACCACATGTTTATTGATTTGACCTTGAATGACCTTGCATGACCTTTTAAATTTTTTTTTGTAACTGAATGTTGACCACACCCACCATTTTTCACATTCCACAAATCGACCTACCACATGTTTTAGTGATTTGACCTTGAATGACTCGCATGAACCTTTTCAAATGACCTTCAAAAATTTTCGACACTGAATGTTGACCACACCCACCAATTTTCCAATCCTCCTACCACATGTTTAGGATATGACTCTTGAATGACCCCGCATGGACCTTCAAATGGACCCTTCAACAAATTTTCGGCACTGAATGTTTACCCCACCTGCCACCCCCGCCCAGTTTCACTCCTCCTACCCACTATTTATTGAATTGACCTTGGTGACCCCTTGTGACCTTGAAATGGACCATTCAAAATTTCGGTACTGAAATGTTGACCACACCCACCACCCAATTACTACCCTCCCTCCACATATTTAGTGATTTGACCTTGGATTACACCCCGCATGAACCTCGAAATGACCTGTTAAAATTTTCGGTACTGGTACTGAATGTTGACCACACCCCCAATTTTTAATTATCCTCCTACCAACACAATGTTAGTGCTTTACCTTGAATGACCTCGCATGACTTCAAATGACCTCAAAAATTTCGGCACTGAACTGTTGACGACAAGCACCACCAAGTTTATCACTCCTCCTACCCCAACAGGATTAAGTTTATAGCAATTTAAACTAACTAACTCCATTTTTTCCTTTTCTTTCCTATTGGACCACCGTTGACCTTTGAATGACCCATGACTTGACACTCCTCCGAACTCATATTGTCATCCGCCGCCGTACTTGGGTTACATCTATGGGCACAGTTCCCTCACCACCCTACTTTACTTCGCTCCCCCCCCCGCCTGATTTTCCCCCCGTTTCTTCCTCTGCGATTTCGTCCCTATGTTTTGACCCGATGTTGGACCTCTTGGCCCTTTGCCCCATGACCGCCCCTTCGGATCCCACCCAACGTGTATGCGAGATCTATCTAGGTTTCCGAAGAATGGACACCCCCACATTTGGCTTAGTTCCAAGATATCGCGTGGGACACACATCACTGACGGGGAGCATAATAGTCCCCCTTCGCCAACAAAAGTTGGCGGGGGACTCAAAATATGGTGGAGTGTGACAACATAGGTGAACATAGACAATGAGTGCTGCTGCTCCCACATCCATTTTGCTTACACACAAATTAGCAAAGTGATCATAACAACAATGTTTTTAGTCCAATAATCTTAGGAAATAAATTAATTGACATATTTTTTGTTAACAAGCAATAATTGATGTTTGTTTTAAGACCCACTTTAAAATGTGTGTAAAAAAAGTGATGGCCAGTCACATCCATACACTGAATTTTGCATGCATATCACGTATGGTTATCACCACTAACCTGGTTGCCGTAAGGATCAAAAAATCTTGGTGGACTACTTTCTTTCTTGCATGCAATCTTGGAAAAAGTGATTTAAAAATAAAATGTCTGAAAATGCACTAGTTATATTAGAAAGTGATGACATTTCATTATGACATGGTAGAACTGTATGTTCTCAACTAAGGAAGCGGCATTTTGGACAGTGATTTTTAGGAAAATTACTACTCCGCGTCATCATTTCACACCGATTTGGCAAATTACTACGTTGGCGACTATAGAGAATCGTGGGTTGCCGGTCTGACACCGGGCAAGCTTGGTGATTCGGTACCTCAAAAATTTTCTGGTCATCATAGGTTCAAAATTTGGTTATTTGTGATTCAGCTTGTAACTTTGGGTGATGTGTTTTCTCTGGGATTTAAATGTGAAAGAACCAATGCCAAAGTTGCCATTTTTTTCCATAGACTACTGGAATGAGTGAGTTAGAGTGGTGTGTGATAATAACCTTATACAAGAAAAGCTGTTTCCTTAATTTTTATCTTAATACAATATGGGTCTTATTCTCTAACACAAAAATAAATTAGAGAAATAGGGAAAATGTGCTTGAGGTTTCATCACCTCAACACCACTAAATAACTGGCCAACATTCGTTCCTGTAACAATGGGCGAGATGAAACGTCATTTCTCCCAATGAAACATCTCAACCTTAAAGCTAACATTCTGCTTGAAATCATCATATCCTCCTACCCACAATCAATAAATTAGGGTTTTTTTTTTTTTAAAGTATTAAACCAAGAAAATGCAGCTTATGGACTATATGCACCGTGGACCCTGGAGGTCAAGTCACTTTTTTCAGTCAGGTGTTCCCTGTAAAATAACGGTTACAAAAAAATTGTTTTGGTCGGGATCAAAATAACACAAAAACAAAGCATATCAAGATCACCTTTTGTGACATTCCTACAGATTTATCCTAATATTGATAACAACCATGATTTGCAACCCAGCTCGCAATTCGCCCAGTTTTTTTAGGGTATTACTTAGGCGAGGGTCACCAAAAAAAAACACCTCGTTTGCGGTGGGGCTTGGCTTACCCCTTTTCTCATGTTTATTTACTTGTTGTTAATCCTGATGAAGAAGCAGCTTGATAAAAAGAACCCTGATTTTCCCATTTACACATAAATGGGGTCATTTTAGGGCACATTATTATATCACAGCACCTCAACTGTGACTATAGCCGTGGTTAAGCTATGGGAGGTAGAGCCCACAGGGAGGAATGGAAAAACACAATAAATATACTCTGATCCCATAATTTTGAACATCAAGGAAAGAAAATACAAAATTCAAAAGTGGCACCTAATCATGAAATGGGACAGATAATATATTATATATATATAATATATATATATTATCTATAATAATTCCTTAGATAGTTATAGTTCCATGATTTCAAACTCCGACAAATTTGTTTCGAGAGTTTTTACCTCTCGAAACAAATTTGTCGGAGTTTGAAAATCATGGAACTATAACATCTAAGGAATTATTATTTTTTATTCCACGCTCCTATTTAATTTAGTTGAGTCCTCTCCAAGCCGAAGATATTTGGAATCCCAGATTGTGTTTATATATATATATATAGTCTATATTATAATCTATATATATATATATATATTATATATACCAATGTGGCCAACAGATGACGAATCCAAACACTCAATCAACTGTTGCAGAGTAAGAAAACAAGATTTCCTTCCCATTGTTAGTATGGATATGCAAGAGTTTCATGCCTTTCATTGGCATAAGTTGTATCGATACCTGTATTACAGTCCAAGTAGTAAATGTCAAAACCCTTTTTCAATTTACCGACATCAAGATTAACTTGGGTGAATTTTTTGACATTAAATTCTTTTGAAGATCACAATAAGGAGACCATTGCTATTCATATCAATTAAACAAAATAGCATGGGTCCTCATTACTTTCATAATGGCTATGCCCCGTATATCATGTATATCGTACATTAACGGATTCTTGCTAACTGTATAAATATCCCATTGGAATGAAGAAAAGAGGTGTGCGTTACAAAAATTAGTCATATCTGGCTTATTTTTTAACGTTTTTTCTTTCATTTTTTCAACCTTTGAAGTAATTAGATTGCTTTAATAAAACAACAAATCTAGATTCAGTGATTTATCAAGGTCAAATTCCTGCCACCCTTGCACAATTTGGTTTTGATTCACATAGTATAGATTATATATATTATATAGTATATATTTATATATCTATATTATATATATATATAAGTCTAGAAAGTCCAAGTATATTAATGGAATCAAACCACATAATTTTATTCACGAGAAATTCCACAATAGCTTTTGCGCTATGATGCCCACAGTTCTATAGACGACTTCCGGTTGAAGGCTTACTTTCACTTACGGAACCAAACCCAATCTCCTGATGACATGATATGATGAAATCACGATGGGATGACCATCCACTTCCCATCACAACCAAATTTCAAAGCTTACCCTACAACAACTAGAGGAAGGAGAAAGTCCGACTTTACAACCAAAAAGGACAAAATAGAACTAACCTATGTGGAACTACTACATTGAGAAAGTGCGATAGAAAATCACAAAGCTGAAGATTTCAAACAACGCCAACGTCGACGAAACTCACTATGGAAGAAGATAAGGCTTTTTAAATCTCTTCGAACATCCTAACATTGTCATCAAACCGGCGGATAAAGGTGGTGCCATTGTGGTGTGGCAAAAAGACCACTTCTGGCAGAAGCACAACGACAACTATCCGATGAGGCCTACTTACAGGCACCTTCCTGAACGATATCACAGAGAACACCAGGAACAGTCAAGAACCACTTATGCGAGGATCATGATCACGATGATAAGCTTCCTAAATCAGCCATACAATCTTATCAACCCAAGACCAAGTAGATTTTATCTCTTGCCTAAGACCCACAAGGTCAACAATCCTGGAAGACCCATCTTGGTCAGCATTCAATTGCCCTACTGAACGCATTGGCCGAATACCTCCATAGCTGTTAGGACCACTATTTGATCTTTGACCTACATATAGCAAAGATTCACCCCACACGCCCTCCGTAATCTTCAAGAGTTGGATCTTCCAACCGGGCGATTTCTTCCCTATGGATATCAAACCTTATACACACATCCATTTCCACATACTGAAGCGGCTGCAAGCTCTGCTTTGTTTACTAGATCAACCGGGCTCAAGAAATCCATCTACAGATACTTTATGCCGTCTTGCTGAGCTGTACTCACACTCAACTGCTTCGAGTTTGATGGTGAATACTACTTGCAATTACGAGAGTGAAAATGGGTTCCGCGCCTTTGTCCCTTCTACACGCCTGCATCTTGCTTTGATCTCGAACAGCAATTCGCTCACTTTTTATCAGGGAATTCAGCCACTATCTGTTCTTTCCTTCTATACATCGTATTTTTTTGGTATTTGCCACCGGTAACGAAGGGGATCTGCTCCAGTGCTTGAACTATGTTACAATTTCCATCCACCCTCGCTTTGGAATTCAAATGGATAATTTCCACCACATCTGTTGACTTCCTCGATATGACTATACGCATTGAGGATGGCTCTTTATCCCACTTCCATACATTACAAGTCTACAGACTCTCATTCGTACCTGACCTACTCTTCTTCTCATCCTAAATCCTGCAAGATGCCATTTCCTTCTCTCAAATCTTTCGTCTTAGACGCCTGTCAGCAGTGATACAATTTTGACAACCAAGAACAGCTAAGATGGCCACTTTCTTCTCAACACGAGCTATCCACACCATGTGACCTCAGTGCCGCGTCAACGATGCCGCAACATCACCAGAGAAGAAACCTCATCGCCAAAACCCATCAACACATCCAATAGACCGGTGATGGTTGGCTCACATACATCCCCAAACCATGCCCGTAAGCAGATCATCGTACACCGTACTGGAAAATACTTCAAGAGCACCATTCAACTAAGATATTTTTGATGAACCACCCTTACATCATACCGACGGATAAAAACACAGGACACACTCTCGTTCATCTCTCAACTCCACCATCCTCTTCGTCGGTACCACTCCATGTAACCGTCGCCGGTGTAACACCTGCCGCCTTGTCATGGAACCAATTCATCACCGGCTCTACTGGCACTTACTAACAATCCGAATAGCTTCACCTGCACTTCCACCACGCATCTATGCCATAGGTGTAAACGGCCATTCAGGGACCCTCTACATCGGAGAGACCGAACGGAGATTGCCATCAATTCCCAGAACATCGACGGACACATCCATCAAGTCGTGCCACTCCAGCCAGTGCCTCACATTTCACCATGGACAGCACAACCTCTCTGGATGTATTCATCACCGCCCTGACTACAGTACACGACAAGGACAAGAGGACAACTACAGAACAACGCATCATTGCAGTTTGACACATGGCACCTAGGGAATGACCATTAGTTCCATTCTTTAATCTTCCATGAACAGTACATCCAGCTGAACTGAATAGGTTTTTGTGCTCTTTGCTTGTTGAACTTTCATTCTGTTTAGGACTTTATTAACTCTTTGTCCTTTTCACATTATTTTTATATTATTTATTGTGTTTTTGTTTTTTTTTTTTTTTCTTCCCTCGCACGACATACTGATCCCACCAACCACAATAGGGACCTCAGACTCGCCCTTTTAACAACTTTGCAATAGAGCGATCAACAGAGAAAGAAAGCGGAGCAAACGAATCATACATAGACTCGGAACTCTCCAAACCAGTGGACTTAATGCTACTTTTAACGCATCTCAAATTTTATTGTATTATTTTCATCCTCCGAGCTTTGCGATTTGCGCTCCTGGGGCGCATGCGCGACGCGCGTCCTCCTTCGCGCCCTCGGTCCTCGTGTTTTTTTTTTTTTTCCGCGCTGCAGCACGTATCGCGCAACGCCCCTGTATCTGTCCATAACAAATCCCTCGCTACAAACCACCTGATAAGATCAGCGGCAGCCCGAAACTTTGTTTGTCACCTTATCTCATTAGTACTGGCATTCTTTACTTTGGATATTGAACCCTTTTATATGTTATATGTAATGCCGACGCAGCTTTTTATCTATATAATATATAGATATATAATATATTCCTAAAGATTGAACCATAGGGAAAATTTAATATCCATAGGCTGATGAATGAGCCTTTTTTTAACTAATTAATTAATCTTCATGTTTTCTTGTTAGGCCAATGAGATTATCCTCATTTTTGCATCAATTAATATCATATCTTTTTGACGGAATAAAGCCAAACAAAGGATAGCGTTAAGTCTAAAAAAATTTCGCCCTAAACGTCTACCTATAGCATAACAAAAGATAATTTCGCCCGATTGTTGGATAAGTAAGAATATAGATATTATTTTCCTAGATGAACCAGAGGGCGAAATTTAATAATTTCATTGGCCTATACTGAGCTGTTATATGATCTATTAAGTAATTTAATATTCATGTTTCTTGTTTAGCCATTGAGATTATCCTTCTTTTCAATTAAATTAATTTCAATCTTTTGACGGAATAAGCGCGAAACAAGGATATCGTAACGAAAAAAATTTCGCCCTAACGTCGAACTCTATACATAACAAAAGATAATTTTCGCCCTATGTAGGATATGTAATGTATATATAATATATTTTCCTAATTGACGCATAGGGCGAAAATTAATAATGCTTAGGCTATAATGAGCTTTATAATTAATGATGCGTATTAATTATATTCATGTTCTGTTACCAATGAGGTATTAGATCCTTCATTTGCATAAATTAATATTCAACTTTGACGGATAAAGCGCAAACAAAGGTAACGTTAAGGCAAAATACAAATTGCGCCCTAATGTCACTCTATCCATACAAAAGAAAGTTTTCGCCTACGTAGTATAGGGATATATAAGTATGTAGTTATTTCTTACCATAGGGTGTTTAGGTGCAGTTACAGTTCAGCTGGTTCACTGAGGTCCTAGTCCAGCATATGCCCCTGCTCGCCCACACTAAACTCATCCAGCTCTCCTTGATCAGGTCTTTAACCTTAAAGGCTGGGTCGCCAAAGTAGGCTCTCTTGTAACGCTTTTATCCACCATTGGGAAATGTGTTTCTTTCTTTCTTCTCTCTTCTCCTGATTAACCAGTAATTGGACTGATCACGACCTTCAGATCTTGGGGTCCGATCCCAGGGCTCATCTCTTAGCATCAACAATCAGACACTTCAGGCTTGATCTGTGCTCCTGGAGGCCTCTGAAAAATTCAATATAAAACATAACGCTGAATTGAGTGTTGCTCCTAACCGAAAAGAAAATTTGCACAATTTTTTGTCCAAAGCAATATTTTTCAGCAATTCCCTTTCACAAGGGGACATTTTTATAAAAGCTTTACAATTGGGTGCAAAATCATTGTTCATATTTTTAGGAACACCTGTTTGTGAAATCTCTTGTTTGTCACCTTTGGGTAGTCAATATGTGCACAAGTAACCTGACATTAACTTTGAAAATTGGTGAAGCTAATTTGAGAGAGAGAGAGAGAGCGATTTGACAAGGGGATTAGAGCAGAAAACATTCAATACATTTTTACACTGAAGATCTTTGACCTACAGTTTGTATCTCTATCGCTTTACTAGGTCTATGGTGCAAAGCGTCAATCAAATACCTGGTATCTGGTCCAATTGTGGGTAGCGACAGACAACACTGATGACGCCAGACGACAGAATCAGAGTAAACTAGACGGCCTCCAGGATAACTATAACCGCAGTTTCATTGTATACCTACAAGTGGCATTTTCCTGCCTATTTGGTGTTGTATGAATTCTTAGTTTTTCTAAGACATTGAAAAGCAAGTTTTCCAGATGGCCACAAGTATTACTCTGTAAACGTATCCTCTTGTCCGTGAGTCCGGAGAACTTGAGCCCGTACAAATGACCGAGTATCCTAGGCACTATAACTTTATAACAAGTTTGATATTTTGTGTATTGACCTTTGAACCCCTTAAAGGCTTACTCAGAGATTTCCGGATGATAGCGCACTCAGTTTCAAACAAATCGTGGTTTTTTTTTGATGCACATAAGTTGTCCGTATACTAATCGTGTGTGGAAATAACTAAGCCGCAAATTGAAGTCCCTTCCTATAGAATCATCTCAACTTTTTTTCTAAATTCCCGGCTTCCGGAAATTTGTTAACACGGTATCCATGGCCGTTATATTCTCTGTAACAAATGGAATCTTTACTGACTGCGTAAAACGGAATTGTCGATTCATCTCAACTTTGGATAGCATTTTGGCAACTATCTTTATTTCTAAGATGTAATTTTAATGAATACACCAAAAATTGTACTTCGGAAAATCTCCGGTCGCCTTTAAGGATGCTCCCAAGCGGTGTCACTCTTCGGACAGCTTTACATAACCCCTTTTCATTGTGCCTACAAGATGACATATAGCTATTTAGGTCAATTAAGCTTCTTTATATTTGACCCCTTAGAGACCCCATTTTGTCCCTTTTCCAACCCCCCACATTGTGCATAGAAGTAATATAGGCCTGTATCCAGTGGTTCTTGTGACATTTACATAAAATTACTTTTGGTTGATGAGTTAGAGCATTTTTGCATATTAATTAGCTCATTTTCTATCTTGCACATGACCCCCCTATGGCCAATATTCTGTCACAAGATTCGTCTCGACATTATCCACAATTTTGCAGCAACATCACCTATCCAATTTGTATTCGATTTGAGTATATAGATTTTTGAATATTAATTAATAATGCCACGGTTTTGAAAGTCAATGAGTTCCATATTAATTCTCTGACAAGCGTATCCCTGACCCAAACATGTTCATGTGGAACTGTAGAATCGTGGAATAGGCCTCAAAGAATAATTTTTGACCTCTAGTGACCCCTACAGAGGTAAAGGTCAAACTATTACCCCGCGGTGTAAGCTTGGGTCAAGTGGTTCTTCTACCAATTTTGGAATAAAATTGGATATGATTCAGCCCAATTTATGGTCGACTATGACACTATCAAGTTTTAAATCCGGTTTTTAATCCCCGTCAACGGGGTGGCCGGATCACCTCACACTCAGCAACCGCCCTTACTCTCCTTCCTTCCATTTCACACCGACAATGCATCCTCCATCTCAACCCAACCCGTCCTACTCTCCTCCTCCACTTGCTACTTCCATGTCTTCTTTGGACGTCCCCCTCCCCTCTAACCTCCCACCTCGAACTTAAAAAGCTCTTAACATAGCTCGTCATCTTCCTCAACCCCATCCCATAACCCAATCGTACACTAATGTCTCCCTTCGCCAACCGGTTCACGCCTCTTCCAACCCAACTCTGCATCAAGTCCTCATCTTCATCCGGTCCATCAACTTGCACACCACACATCGCTCTCATCATGGCTCGCTCTGTCCTCCGCAGAATCCCCATCTCATTATCGCTCAGACACCACAGCGCCTCCCAGACAGCAGCACGAGCGCACACCGCGGAAACACAGAGTCCCGAGCTGCAAGGAGATCGGTTGCCCGTGTCAACACGCCCCACATTTCCCGAAACGGCACCCACCCATACGCACTCGAGCGGGCACAGGGCCACCGCACAGCCCCACCACCCACGAACCGGAAGCCCCTAGGGAGGGGAACGCCTCACGGACCGCCCCCTAGCACACAGCGTTGCGACGGGCCCACCCCAGCCCGCCACTCCCGCGCGCAGCGGCTGCACAAAAAGCGCGTGGCCAAACGAGGGGGCAACGCTCGGCTCTGGGATAGTACCCTCAAATGGGGGAGAAAAGATGCTTGGCCAAGGGTAAGGGGGGGAAGAGGGCTCCACGGGCAACAGGACGTGGGGGGACGATGAAAAGAGAGAAAGGGAAGAGCCAGGAGAGTGGGGCGTTGGGGGGGCAAAGGCACCGGCGGAGTAGAGGGCACAAGACGGGAGGGGGCAGGGGCGGAACAGGCGGGTGGGGGGGGGCAGTAATCCCCCCCCTGCTACTTTGGCCGGGAAAGAAATTTGCAAATATTCAATGCTAAATCAGCCCGTTTTTTTAGCCCTCTGACCGAGGAAAATGGCCTTTTGACCCCCCTAAGAGGGAAACTTTCCCAGCCGGGAAAATTTGCCCCCTCAGATCAGCGGGTATAGGCCCAATACGCCACTGGAAGGTGGGTAATTCCCAAGGATGTAAACTTAGAAAGCTGAATCAAACTTGTTTATATTATTCATTTAGATCAAAAACATGTTGCCGTTATCCGGGCTTCCCCATAAAGTTTATATATGGGAGTGATGTATTAGATATAATAATTTATTTGAATTCCACATTGTCATGTTTATGTGACATCTACATCCTGGCCATTTTGGAATCTTCCTCTGTGAGAATAGTCAATCGTTTGAACTGCCAACGCCTTCAACTAGCACACTAGAAATCATTTATTAGTATTATAATCTTAAATATTGTAATGTCATGTCATGTTGTTTGGACAACCAAAATTCTTGAACCAAGTACAAATCATTAAAATCTGCTTGTTTTATTAAAATCGATGCATTTGTGCCCAAGGCTCATTTCTTGTGTTTTAAAAGGTATTTCGCGACCTTTGATGTCTGACTCGGAACTTCATAAACACATCTTTGTGCATCGCCCAGGGATCCATTTCCCCATGTCTCACACCACCTGATTTTGCTTTTACCTCTTCTGCCACAATCTCTGCTCCCCTCTTGCCACCACCCACAGGTTCCTATCCTTACTCACACACCCTCCTCTCCCCCCCACCCAGTCAGCCCTTTTGTCTCCCAAGGTTTACCTTCAGACCCCTAACTCTCAAAGTCTTCCATTTCCAAACCTTCTCCCTCCAGTCACATCCAATGTCCACTCATTAAAACTAAGTCCAGCAACAACATCTCACTCAACAAACCGTCTTTTGCACTCTCCGTGACCAAATCAATCACAATTGCAAAAATCAATGGCGAAAAGTACAGAACTGATGCATACTCCCCCTTCACCTCACCGCCGCAACAAATCAGACGCCCATCTACCTGTTTTTTTGGATCCTTCATACAAACTCACACTGTTCTCACCACTACTTCTGTATCCTCTCTTCCCTCAACCATTGCCCACGTCCATCACTTTCCTCGGTGCCCTATCAAATGCCTTCTACAAAACACATATACAGCTCTCTCCATTTAGATCGATATAGCTCTTGCAACCCCTTAAAATAACCACTGCATCTATCATTCCTTACCCTGGCATAAACCCAAATTGCGCTATCATCCACTTCCACTATCGTCCGAATCCTATTCTCTAGAACCCCCCCCCCCCCCCCCTTCCCCCCCCTTAATTTTTTTACCCCCCCCCACCCCCCCCCCCACCACCATAACCCCCCCCCACCCCCCCCCCCCCCCAAGTAACCCCCCCCCCAAAAAAAATAACCCCCCCCCACCCCCCCCCCCCCCACCCCCCCCCCCCACACCACCACCCCCTCCCCCCCCCCCCCCCCCCCCCCCCCCCCCCCCCCGCCCCCGCGCTCCCCCCCCCCCCCCCCCCCCCACCCCCCCCCCCCCCCCACCCACCCCCCCCCCCCACAACCCCCCCCCCCCCCCCCACCCCCCCCCCCCCCTTAATTTTTTTACCCCCCCCCACCCCCCCCCCCCCCCCCTTCCCCCCCCTTAATTTTTTTACCCCCCCCCCCACCCCCCCCCCCCCCCCCCCACCCCCCCTCTCCACAATAGCGATGAGTTGCAAAAAATAGTTTAAAAGCTCATAGCGAGACCAAATATATTGGGTGCAAATCATTATCATGCGTAGGATCCGGTATTATCGCGTATCGGACATCTCACAGCATATATGATATAATATTGGATGGCTTGACGGTGAATACCATAAATATTGGATGAACTATATGAAAATCGTGACCAAACGCGAATCCGATATTGGCGATTCGATATTTTCAAGTGAATCCAATATATTCAGTATCACCAAGACCATCCAATTCATCATTATTTTTCAATAATCTGAACTCAATACTGTTTTACCACTGTCTGAGATTCATCTAGCGCGCTCCTGACTGAAATTGGGACCCTTTCAGTCGAAACTGAATGTGACTTTCAGGATTTTTCTAACAAACAACAATTATACTATCATTAACTTTTTTTAGCTTTGAAAATAGATGTGGCAAAAAAAAATCTGTGTAGATGCCAGTAAATTCCAATACAATATTTGGGCCCAGTTTGGTCCGAGTGTACACCCACTTGGATTTGTGTAATTAGGCTACCTAAGGCTAAGCTGTGGTTGCCTGTCCAACCGGTGACTTTACTTTCATATCGAAAACCAATTTTGTTATAAATTCCGGATCCAGAATTTTGTTTAAACACCTATCCTATGGCACGTTATCTGTGCATAAATGTTTACTTCATGCAAACGAAAAATCCGATCCATCTCTAACTCTGACTTTGGAATTAAGCATTTTAAGTAACTATCTTTAGTTCTAGATGACATTTTAATTAGTTAAAGCCAAAAAGATTATATTTCAAATCTCTGAATCACCTTTAATGATGCGTTGACTGGCCCTTGCAACGAATGGTACACCCCAAGCATTTCACATAAGCGATGATTAGAGAGCCGGAACCTTTTTTATCTTTGTCCTCCTTTTGTTTGTTTTGAAATGTTAAATAAGGGCTTATTTCTAAACATTAAAGTTCAACTGAGGCTGTC
Organism: Ophioderma brevispina; assembly: GCA_023653785.1. Taxonomy (NCBI): domain Eukaryota; kingdom Metazoa; phylum Echinodermata; class Ophiuroidea; order Amphilepidida; family Ophiodermatidae; genus Ophioderma; species Ophioderma brevispina. The sequence continues at coordinate 122,256 of JAMKCH010033906.1, read as the reverse complement.
AGTGATTTTCACCCATGGAAAGTGATTATTAGTAATAAATTCAAAAAAGATTTCAAATGATTTCAACAAGTATTTATGCAAAGAATTTTAATATTTTTACATGTTTTAATTATTATAACTTTTCCAATTATATTTTATACAATCATCAAGGGAACTTTAATATTTTGCCTAAACACTATTTCCCCCTTCCCCGCCTATAGAACCCCCCTCTTTTAAGCACTTACATAATATACTAAGCGGTCCCCCCAGGTTTCGCGATCACCTGCCTTTTTAATCACTTACTGTTTTGAAACTATTTTTCACAATTAACCACCCAGCTTGTGTAGGCCACGTACCACTAACAATCGACCTGATCTGGCCTGCCCAAGCTACACCCACCCACCAAGTTTCATGACCGTACGCGAAAAAGGGCGACAGACCACAAAAACAGAAACATATGGGTATATACATTAGATTGTTTAAAGCGGCACTGCACATTTCACAAATATTAAAGTTCTTCATTTGCTCTCAAATGATAGTCTAGGCCATTGGAAGGACAGAGATATATTGTACACATAAAATAACATACCCCAAAACAGATAGGGACATTGATTGGAGAAAGGCACCAGGTAATTTGTACGGCCATTTTCCATAACTTTAATCAACAAATTTGTACATTACATGAATATTTTTGACTCGTACTCACTGATATTAAAACCACAAAAGGTTCTCGATCGGTCAACGTGTGCAGAGCGTGAGAAACATGCATACGGAGTGCGGTTCTTGTGTAAACGCCAGTTTCTTCGGCTGCTGAATCTTGCCTTCGCGCCGGCGATGTTACTTATAAAACGTTCCGTATTTACCTAGAAGCTGATTTGATGGTAATCATTTCGGGTGAGGGCTTTTGTATATAAAGCCTTACAAAACCATGCAAAAATAATCGATTTTGAAAAATCTGGAGGGCGCACTAGTTTTCAAATGTGCCAGTGTTCTCTTAAAATTGAAAATTGAAAGTTTAAAGATCACGCCAATTCTTCATGGTAGTTACCACAGAGCTACCACGGTACACATTATCTACCTAACCCCTAGACGTACAGTCACTGGCGTTTCTGTGGTATTTTTTGCTAGCTACACAGATAGTGTACACACAGCGGCTGTTTCGAATTCCCCCGTGGTGGAGTAGCTATGTGGTTATACCGGCTCTCAGCTCGCGCTGTATTTCTCACAACCAATTTCTTTTTGATAGTTTTTGGCATATATTTGCTTTTTTATTAAATGCTGTATATGGGTATTTTGGGGGATGATGCCCAATTTTGTAATGATTTTCCTAAAAACATGAAAAAATGCTCAACCAGAGAACAAGTGCCTCATTTCACCACCCACTATTAAAATGCGTGCATAGTAACACACGAGCAGCTCGCTGCTGTCTACTCCGGTACTGTCCTACACAACACATCCACTTCTCTCCACTCGTGGGCAAACTACACAGGTAGCCATATTGGGGTAAGGTACGGCATAGTATCCATAAACACAAAAAAAAAAACATTACTGTATACCTATACTCTGTACTTAAGCACCCTGTCTTTCCAATACTGCATTCCACTAGCCCATGTTTACTTCATAAGCTGCTAGCGGCAGACACAGTAGCTGCCATAGGGCATAGCCACGCGAGTAAGAATCTTACCATATAGACATTAATAATTCCGGACAACTTTGAAAATAACGTTAAACATTTCAGCAACTAGATTGCTGAGCAACTACCTAGTTTATGACCTTACCTCTTGTCTCTCAGGACTACTGCAATCTTAGCAGGTTCACTGTGACCATGCTTGTTGACAGCACTGACTGCAAATTGGTATTCATTTCCTTGCAATCAACTTGGATTCAGTGAATTGTACTCTGAACATGGTAATGTCATGCAACAGTCCAGGTTGGACTCTTCATATCACATTTTTCTCAATTAATATCGTTGGCATGGGACTGCCCCCATCATCATTGGTGGTTCCAAGCAAGGGTGACATCCTCAGGTGTCACTTGCGTGATGTCAAATAGGTTGGATGTTGTGGCTTGCCTGTTTGTAATGAATAACACTTAACGCATTAATGAAAATTTGAAAATACCTTCTTGTTTATCATCACATGCATGTTTTTCTTTCAAAGTAAATGTAAGTTTTTTTTGGTTTTTTTTTGCCCATTGCAAATGAACTATAAGCCAATTGCAAAGCATGAAATCCATCTCTTACAATTGAATTGTAAATCATGAACGAACAAAAAATCCTGAATCAATGGTGGCTCGAGGGGCCGAATGGAGAATTTTTTTTTTTGATGTAGTAAAAACATAATATAAAATTCTGAAAACCTGCATTTGAGCACAATAACGTCAATGTTTGTCTAACATCATGCGCTTTGAGAGACAATTAATTGCGATGGCCTTATAGCAATGAACATTTACCCCTCCATACCGACCAAAATACAGTGAAATTGCTGAATACCTTTCCTTAATGCTTAAAACCATTAAAGACTGCAACCTACTTCTTACGTGTTACTTTAGTCCCAACACTACCGGAGGTTTCTGGCAGTCTGATACAGTTTCTCTCTCTATATCCTCGGCCCTGGTACCCATAACCGCATAACAAGTCCATAACAAGTAAGGGGTGGTCTCTTTCCACAGGTTCATACTTACTTGATCCAGTGTGACTTTGAGAATGGACATGTCTTCATTCAACTGTGTAGCCAATAATGGGATCCACCATCATTCTGGTGTAGTCCAATAGATGTTGATTTTCTTTTCTGTTGCATCAATATCAATAGCTTTAGGCTTACCAGAATTTCACCAGGGTCTGTATAAATTAAAAGATTCTTTCGGGGTTGTTTATGAAATAAGAAAGGTCTGTACCTTTTATGTTTTTTTCTTGTCTGGGAATGCTTGGTTGTTTTTGTTTTGACCGAACTTGTCCAAATAGCCGAATGACTCCAATATCTTGTTTGAACACACAACTAATTATACTGTTTGAATGATGATGGCAGCCATTAAAGTATACATTTTTGAGGGGCTGGAAATCCAATTGGCGCTGAATATTGTCAACTAATGTCAACTTGCCAAAAATCCTCAATCAACCACAGCATTCAATTTCTTGCCTAATTTTGATTTACTTTAAACCAACGTTTAACTGGTTATATTTGAAGTCTCCTAATTTTTTTTCTTTGAGGTGTTTTTAAGAGCTCAGCCATGTTTTGCCATGATTCACCTTTTGAACTTGATATTTTGCTAATATCTGAATTCTGAAAAATTAGACAAACTTCTGTCCGTCATGGTCATTAAATATCTGTAAAGTATTTTTCCTACAAATTTCCTTATCTAAATTTTAATAAATTTTATATCTGTCAAGTATCCATGAAATTTTAATAAAAAATAGGTTCACTACAACCCTACTGGCTCTGCGTGTTTAGTAGTGACCGAAGGAGGAGGGGATCGCAATCGCCAATCATACTGATCTGATTTACATAATTGATTTGTTTTAAGACATTAATTGCAAATTATATATTTTTTTTTTTTTTTTTTTTTTTTTTTTAATTTTACTTTTTATAAAGGTAATTTGTTATTCTGTATTATCACTTTTCAAAATAATTACTGTTTTAATTTTTTTGCAACTGATGATTGTTTGATACTGATATTGTTTTTAATATTTGATTTTTTAATCTGAATCTGAATCTGTGCACTCGGCACAAGGACCTTCCATCTCCGCACGGCCAATGATGATGTAACAGCTCCAAGGGAAATTCCAATTGATGGATAGATGTACTGCCAGCACCATCTGTTGTTTTGGAACGCCAGGTTGGGGGGGCACTCACATGAAATTGATATGGGTGTAAGGCTCGCGCTTCCAAACCCAGGGGCATTTTGGCCCCAATGTAACAGGACTGAAAAAATAATGGGTCTTTGGGCGATAAGGGGAGGCAGACCGACAATTTGCTTAACAATAGGGTCTGAGTGACGATTTTGCAAAATTTTCCAAAAAAATGGGCCTCGTTTTGGTGAGATTTTTTGCAAAATTTTTCGTAAAAATAACGTCCTTTGGGTGAAAATTTTCCAAATTTCCTCCCCCCCCCCAAAAAAATAGGGTCTTTGGGTGACAGATATAATTTTCAAAAATATGGGGTCTTTGGGTGAACTTTTCAAAGTTTTGTTGGGACGACATTTTGAGGCTGCTTCAATGCCGATTGCACTTCCAACTAATTGGTGCAGAAAAACGGAATAAAATGTACAATGATTTGCACTTCTCTCAAAGGAGTGCAAGAACCATCTATTAACTGCGATATTATGCTAAGTAGTATTCTTTGCATTAGTTTGGGAAGAACAATACAAAGCTGAAGACAAAGACAAATGACTGGTTTCATCGTGTGTATATTGCATTAGTATGGGCAACAATGTAACCAACTTCAAAAATATTTTATCACACTTTTGTCAAAAGGCATATTTGACTGGACAACTTGCAGCGGTGGAACACTCTGCTACCCGCAGTTTTGGCATTACGTAGAGGTGTCTATTTTAAGAGCTATTGAAAAAATATTAAGGTTTTAAACAGTGAAACCATCAAGTAGAAATTTGATTTGGCTGTAAAATGACATAACCCCATGATGACTGGAAAAAAAGGTTTTCTTCAATTATTATCCTTAAAAATGTACTTTTTGTCAAAACAGCTGCCATTTTGGCCGCCATTCTTCGATTTAGAGGTTACCGCAAAATTGAATCAGCAAGGGCCATTGCAGCAGACTGAAATCAACATTTACTAGCTTTAGGTGCAACTGTCATATAGCATTTTATATGGTATTACACACATTTGTTCAAGTGTTTAGAGCAATTGTGCAAAAATGGCGTTTTTTGTGATTAATACCCCATTCATTCAGACCTAATACTTTAAAGTTAAACTTGCTATGATCCTGTCTTTCACACAAATGCATATTATATGAGGGCAAATTTCTGAGAAGTCTTGGGATCCAATTATGAAGAACAATTTGATATATGGGGGAGAATGTATTTCAGTCCTGCATCATTTTTTTTGAAAAAAAATGGCAAAAATATGCCTTTTTGGCCCGCCACGGTGTGTGATAACAATGAAACCAACAAAATTGGATCATCATGTATAAATTAAATTATCTTTCAATATGACACCAAGAACAAGGTGATTGGAGATTTACATAAGACATTACCCTCAAATAACTGTCGTTAGCTAAAACGGCGGCCATTTTGGCCGCCATCTTGAAATTTCGAGGTGACCGCAACAAAATTTAATTATCACACCTCTGAAATATTGTGTACTATCATAAAAACTACCAAAAATCAGGTTGCTTCGTTTGTAGTGACTGGCAGGTAAACTCAATTTCCAAAACTAAGAATGATATTTGGATTTGGCCCTGCGCTTATATTACATTATTTTTCTAAGAAGCCTGACTCACTACTCATTCCCCCCCCCCAATATATTCTGGTATCACACTCAATGGCATGTATGTTTTAAATTTGGAAAAAAATCTCTGAGAGTTGCTTTAAATGTCTCAAAATTCCGCTTTTGTATGCCTAGCACTGTGTGACCTGCCATGCATCACAGAAAGCTACCCACCATGGACTCCTTAAAGGTCTACCTCAGAGATTTCCCGATGAGGCGCACTCATTTTTCAAACAAATCGTGTTTTTGCATCCTACATAATGCTTGTCCCAATACTATTCACTGTGTGAATAAGCTCAAATCGAAGTCTTTCATATAGAAAATCACCATTTGTTATAAAATTCCGGTATCCGGAAATTTTGTTTTACACGCATCCTATGCCCTGTTTATACTGTGCTAAATGTTTACTGCATGAAAACGCAAAAATAGATTCACTCAATTTGGAATTAGCATTTTAAGTAACATCTTAGTTCTAGATGATATTTTAATTAGTTACACCAAAAATTATGATTTGAAATCTCTGAATCGCCTTAAAGTGAGCAGTTGACTGACCTTGCACGAAATGGTCAACCAAGCATTTTCAGAAGCAAATGAATTGAGAGCAGGAACCTGTTTATCTTGGTACCTTCCTGTTGTTTGTTAAATGTAATAAAGGGCTGACTTTCTTAAGGGACATTAAAGTTCAGATCTATGGGGTCATGATTTTCACACATGGAAAGTGAATTAGTAGTATCTATTCAAAGGATTTCAAAATTATTTCACAAGTATTATGGCAAAGATTTTATATTTTTGACATGTTTTAATTATTACTGTTCCAATTATATATTTTTATTACAATCATCCCCCCCCCGAGGTGAACTTTAATAGTTTGTCTAAACAAGATTTCCCCGCCTATAGAAACCCCTCCTTAAGCACTGAACATTTATAGACTAAGCGGTCACCAGGTTTCGCGATCACCTTGATTTTTAAAGCACTACTTTTTGGAAAACCATTTTCACAATTACCCCGCTATATATGGGCCACGTATCCCTACCATCGAACTTGAATCTGGCCTTCCCCAAGCTACACCCCCCCCAAGTTTTTCAATGACCGTAAGAGAAAAAGGGCAGACCGACACCCAACAGAAACATATGGCTTATATAAATATAGATTTTTAAATCGGCACTGGCACATTTTTTCACACAATAGCAAATTTCCCTTCAATTTGCTCTCAAATGATAGTCTAGGCCATTGGAATAACAAGCTATATTTTACACATAAAAATAACATAAAAAAACAGTAGGACATGATATGAGGATAAGACATCCAGTATTTGTAGGCAACTTTTAAGTTTTCCATAACGTTACTCAACAAATGTGTACATTACACGAATATTTTTGACTCGTACTCACTGATATTAAAACCACAAGAGGTTCTAGACACGGTCCCACAGTGTGCATAGCGGAGAAACATGCATACGAGTGCGTGTTCTTGTTTAAACGCCAGTTTCTTCGTCTGCTGAATTTTTGCGTCGCCGGTGACGCGAAATTATAAAATCGTCCGTTTACCCTAAGAGCCTGATTTGATGTTCAATCAGTTTCGGGTGAGGGCTTTTTGGTATATAAAAGCTTTACAACCATGCAAACATCAACGATTGTGAAAATCTTTAGGCGCACTATTTTTCAAATGCAGTGTCTCTTTAAATTGAAAATTTAAATACTACACGGCCAATTTCTTCATGGTAGTATCAGCAGAGCTCCACCGAGTACACAGATTATCTACACTAGACGTACAGTCACTGCCCAGGTTTCTGTATATTTTTGCTGCATAAACAAATAGTTACACACAGCGGCTGTCCTCACTGTCGCAGAGTAGCTATGGTGGTTTTGCACCGGCTCTCAGCCGCGCGCTGTATTTCCTCACAACCAATTTTCTTTTTTAGATATTTTTGGCATATATGCTTTTTTCATTAAAGTGTGTGAATATTGGGATTTTGATGATGCCCCGATTTGAATTTTGTAATGATTTTCCTAAAAACCGATAAAAAATGCTAAACAGAGAACAGAGTCCTCATTTCACCCACTATTAAAATGGCGTCATAGTTACCCCTGAGAGCATAGCGGCGTGTCTACTCTGGTACTGTCTACAACACATCCACCTTCTCTCCACCTAGTGGCAACTACATGGTAACCATTGGGGTAGGTACGGCAGAGTAGCCAATTACTGTATACCTAATACCTCCTGTCTTTAGCAAGCCCGTCTTCCAAATTTGTTTTTTTTTTTGTTTTTTTTTTTTTTTTTTTTTTTTTTTTTTTTTTGGTTTCTACTGCATTCCAACTAGCCCAGTGTGACTGTGCAGTAGCTGCTGCGGCAGACACGTATAGCGGCCATCGAAGCTAACCACGCAGTAAGAATCTTCACCATATCGACATTAATTCCGGACAACTTGTGAAAATAATTGTTACACAGTCTCAAACTAAATGGTTGACAACTACCTGAAGTTTAGGCCACAAAAAAAAAATTGTTGTGTTGCCCTCCGCGACCGACCAAAATCCCGAAAATCTTGGTTCGGTGTTTTTTTTTTTTTTAGTCTTGAGTTGTGTCCTTTTTAACCTGTTTTGCAGTGATTAACTGTGTAACACAAAGTCCAACAAATGGAAATCACAAGTAGTAGCTCGGATTTAACAAACTCCATTGCCGGGCCATGGTGTGAGTGGCCCATTTTAAAAAACGCAGAAAATCGGGGAAACCCTTTCTGTCTACATAGCATCTTAGTCCACCTGTCATGAGGGTTTCCGAATTTTGACAGACATGCGTCATTTTCGCTACCCACCACTAAACTATTAGTTGGTGGCCTGTGACAAAACCTTCAAAATTTAACATTTTTTCAGGGAAACCGAAAGGTGAATAACCATATTTCACCTCGATCACTTGCTACCAGATGCATCCAAGGATTGGAAATTACGCTTGCGATGCATGTGAAGAATGTTCCTTACTAACTCGTGTGCCTTCTCTACCCGATCTTTTCGATTTATTTTGCGTCCAGGTTTTTGTCCAAAAAAAAAAAAAAGAATATATTCATATGCAATCTACAGTCGCGATTATTACACTAGTACTAGTACTTTGTGGTCATTGAACTTTATAGGCTTATTTGATCCTTGAAAACGACTGGATTGGTTTGGATTGATTCGGTGCAAAAATTTTTGATTTGCCCGAGATCTAGTAATGGCTTAAAATTAACATCATACCGGTAGGCACAGTTCAAAACAACATTACACATCGAAATGGAGGGCTCTCACTAGCCTTTGTGATTGGGAATGCTGGGTTAAAGTTCGCGAAAATGCCTTTCTTGCACAACATAGTTTCCCATTCCCCAGTCGTTTAAAAGCGCATAATGGCATAAAAAAATAATTCATACATAATGAAAAGGACCCTTAATGAATCACTCCACAAGTTTGAAAAACAATTTGGATGTTTACCATTCTGTAAAAACAGTAAAAACCAGGAAGAGTTCCAAGCAGAGGGGAACTGGCAGTTCGATGGTCAATTTCTGGAACAGAAAACCAATAGGGTTAACATCCCTGACAGCATAAATAAACAGTGTATCTAGCATGTTTTGTGACACCAATTCAAAAGCTTTCAGACCAGGATCAGGCATGTTACTTTAGGCTTGTAGTAAGAATATTGATCTGGCACGTGAACGATGGATTAGCCCGGGGATTAGCACATATACAAGTAGCAATGTCCTGTGAGCTGATGACAGCATGCTTTTCAGTTTTGGTAAATTCTGGCAGTACTGTCAGCATCCTTTTTCCGAAATTGGCCACGACCTGCCACTCCCTCTGGAACTTTTCCTGTTTTTACTGTTTTTATACAGAATGTTAAACATCCAAATTGTTTCAAACTTGTGGAAGTGAGTTCAGTAAAGGGCCTTTTCATTCATGTCTCATATTTTTTATGCCATTATGTCGCTTAAGAAATAAATGAAACAGTGGATAAAATGGGATTTTTAATGCCGATTTTTTTTTTTTTTTTTTTTTTTTTTTTTTTTTTTTAAATATTTAATCAGAAATCACATAGCTTTATCTTTAGAGCTTTGAAAGGTTGTGATGTGGTTTTCAGCTGTGTTACAACTACACAGCAACACACCCGTGTATTTAGCTGGATTTATATGTATACAATCACTTCTGGAGAATAAATGAGTTAACAAAAAAAAAAAAGAAAACCAACCCGACCGACCTTCCTGATTTTAAGCTGGGGAGGGCACACAACACTTTTTTTTTTTGGCCTTATGCCACGTACCCTCTTGGCTTCTCGACTACTGAAATCTTAGCAGGTTTACTGTGACCATGCTTGTTGACAGCACTGACTGCAAATTGGTATTCATGGCTTGCAATCAACCTTGTATTTCAGTGATGTGTGTACTCTGAACATGGTCAATGTCCCCTGCAACAGTCCAGGTTGGATCTTCATATCACATTCTCAATTTATATATATATTTTGGGATGGGGACTGCCACCAATCATCATTTGGTGGTTCCCAAGCAAGGGTTACAGTCTCATTTGTAACTTGCTTGATGGTGCAAATAGGTTTGGAAGGGGTTGTGGCTTGCCTGTTGTGGTATGAATAGACACTTACAAAGCATTAATAAAATTTTAAATGACACTCTCTTGTTTATCATCATCAGCCATGCAGAGTTTTTCCAAGTAATGTAAGTTTTTTGGTTGTTTTTTGCCCAATTGCAAAATGAACTAGAAGCCACTTGCAGGCATGAGAATCCCTCATTGACCATTGAATTGTATGCATGAATCTGACAAAAAAAGCCTGAAATCCCATTGTGCTCAGAGGGGCATACTGGAAGATTTTTTTTTTTGATGTAGTAAAAAAATATATATAAAAAATTTGAAAACCGGCATTTGAGCACAACATACCTTGCATGTTTTCCTAACATGCATGCGGCTTTGAGAAGAGCCATTAAATTGAGCTGGCTTATAGCACTTGAAATTTACTCCATACCGACTCAAAAATACTGAAATTGCGAACTACCTTTCCTTATGCTAAAAACCATTAAGACTGCAATACTTCTTAACTGTCTACTGTTAGTCCAACAACTACCGGAAGGTTTTGCTGGCAGGTCCTGATACAGTTCTCTCTCTACTAATCAACTCCTGAACTGGTACCCCAACCGCATAACAAGTTCCCATAACAGTAAGGTGGTCGCTTCACGGTTTCTACGTTAACTTTGATCCATTGTGACTTTGCAGAATGGACATGTCTTGCATTCACCTGTGTAAGCCATAATGGGGATGCCACCATCAGAATTCCTGGTGTGTCCAAGAGATTGTTATTTCTGTGCCTCAATATCAAAGCTTTAGGCTTACCAGGAATTTTCACAACCAGGTTCTGGGAATATTAAAAGATGTATTCAGGGAGTTGTTAGGAAAATACTACAGGTCTGTACCTTTTAATTGTTTTTTTTTTTGTCTGGAAGGTTTTGGTTGTTTTGTTTTTACCCCGGAGAACTTGTCCAATAGCCGAATGACTCCAAATATCTGTGTTGACCCACCAAATAATATAAACTTTTGAATGATGATGGCAGCCCTTAAAGTATAATTTTTTGAGGGGCTGGAAATCCATATGGCTCTGAATATTGTCAAACTATGTCAACTTGTCAAAAAATCTCAACAAATTCAACCACAGCATTCAATTTTGCTTCGCCTAATATTTGATTACTTTAAAACCAACATTTAACTTGGCTTATATTTGAAGTCTCTCATAATTTTTTTTCTTTGAGGTGTTTTTCTAAGAGCGCAGCTTTTGCCATGATTCACCTTTTGTTGACTTGATTTTGCTAATGTCTGTTAAAATAACTTAGTGCCCGTATTTTTTTTCTTGCTTGTTTTAGAAAAGGAAAAGTATGCCTTTCGACATGAACTGTTTTCTTCAAAAAACCCACAAGGATTTATGCAGAACCAAAAATGCACAACTCAATTTCAAATACCATTTCTATTCTAAATTTTACCCAATTTTCAGAAAAAAAGCAACAGGGATTTAGCGACCTATCTCTGAAGCACATAATACAGTTCTCTGCCTTGCTTCGATCATTTACAAAAGGCTAAACTGAAAGGATTTGGCTATTTCATGCTTTTGTGTACTTCAAACTTTGAGAAAACTTTAGGTCTTAAGAATTGAACTTCTTTCAGGACTGTACCAAATTTGAATAGACTTTATAACAATTATCACAAAAAAATAATGAATGTTAAAAACTTTATATAATGAGGGGGGGGGGGGGGGTGGGGGGGGGGGGTGGGTGGGCCCATAAATGTACAAATAATGAGACACCCCCCACGGTGTATCAATGGGGCATTAGAATTTTTTAAAACAACCCCCCCCCCCCCCAAAAACAAAAAAAAAAAAACAAAATTGCATGCACCACTACCAACATACCACTTTTAGTAAAATTGTGGATCTGGTAGAAGTTCATCTTTGTAGTAATGATGCAATCAGATCAAAATATGCAAATAAGACTCATTAACATGCACAGATAATGATGACAGAGTGGATATACTTGATCCACAACTGCACACGACACATATCAAGTTTTGTTACATTGTTGATATTGGGATATGGTAGAAGTCCACTTATTAGTAATGAGCCAATCAGAGTAAAATGCAAAGAGCCTAATTAATTATGACGGCAGGGGCATCCAACGTAGGGTCAAGCTTCTGGGCTGACCCTCCCATACAGGGCAAAGCATACTCTGTGTGGCACAGGGCAAGCGCCGTCGATCTCAAGGCATGCGGGCATACAGGGTATGGAAAAGCCATGGTGAGAGAAGATGAAGGCAGAGTTTCTTAACATCTTGCTCCAAGTTTATTAGCAGAGTATTAACAAATCTTACTCCCAAGTTATAGCAGAGTTTCCCAGCATAGTGACATCTCCAGTTGTTCCAAGTTAGTGACGGTGACAGTAAACATGTCTTCCTATAGTGACATTGTCATAGTGTTCACAGGCTCCAACCATTTTCGGTCCGATTGGTAGCCGTGTTCGGTTTTCCGTATTTCGTGGACTCTGAGTTTCTCCAAGGATAAACAGCTACAGCACTTTTGGACTTTATATTTTCGTCGACATCGGGCTTCGGGAGTCAAGTAAGGAGCTGTTTCTTCAGTTAAGACAAGTCGTCCGTGGACACTCCCACTATAGGAAATTGAAGTTTTACGATGGAATATTCGCCAGGACTATTTGTAAGTTCTTCATCTTTATAGTAATCTTGCAGCAGCCCACGTTCGCCAGACACACCAGGTGGTAGAGTTCATAGTTCATTAATTAACCACTTTATTTAGATAAATCTTTGATTATTGATACCTAATCGATGTTTGAATGAGATTGACTTAGACACACAATTAAAATAATATTTTGTTTTTTAAAATTTGTAATCCAATTTCACAGTGTATTGTCTATAGTATTCGGAGTTTGAATCCTGTAGTTTTTTAGAGGTGGTTTTGGCTTGGTCAAGGTGACCGTGACCGTAAACAAAAAATTGGGGGCTGAAGTCCGGGAAAATACACTGTAAAAAATACAGTTAAAATTTTGAAAAATTTGATTGTGTTGTTTAACTTTGATATCTATGCTATATATTGTTCTTGTGAAGGAAGTGTTTATACACATGGCGTTTAACGCAGAAAGCAGTTTTGTTACACAAATTACGTGGGAGAAGTTTGAGTGCTTTAAAAAGCCAATTTTAATGGAGTTGGCCCCAAGTATTAGGGGATGGAGTCAAGCATTCCAGAGAAACAGTTAATTAAAAATCAGTTGATAAACACTCTGTGAGGGACTACTATACTAGGATGAGGGATGTTTGGAAAAACATAGTGGAAATTCGGATGAGTCAGATAGTGCTTGAAAATAATGAAACAGGTGGAGATGCAAATGCACTTAGAAATGGCTAAATTATAAATTACAAAGGCAGAGAAAGAGAAAGAACCGAAGTTTGTGGTTTTAGTAGACAGCAAATAGTTAGATTAGAAAAGGAGGAAAAGGAAGGCAAGATAAGTTGGCTTTAGAGCGGGGAGTTAAGAGAAGGAAAAAACTGAATTAGAAAAGCACTAAAACAAACAAGAACGAGATTGCCCAAATAACATGGAACAAAAAGAGCAAAAGATTACAAATGGAAGAAAGAATGACCAGTTGGCCCAGGAAATTGAAGCCCAAAACAAAATTAGACAAGAAAAGTTAGAAAAGGCACATCAAGCTCCCCTTCACAACTCAGGTTTTGATGCCACCGGGAACATCAAATTGGTTCCAACATTTAGGGAAAGGAAAACCGAAGTTGACAAGATTTTTGCAACTTCGAGATGATTGCCGAAAGTAATGACAGTGGCCTAAAGGCAATGGACACATTGCTTCAGGGAATGTGTTTTATTGGGAAAGCTATAGAGATCTACTCATCCCTATGAATTGATCAGTGCCGTGAGTGATTATGAAGTAGAAAAGCAGTCTATTCTTAAGCCTATGGGTTAGTGCCTGAGGCGTATAGGCAATAATTTCGGAGTGCGAAAAAACTTGCAGATCAAATCATGTTGAGTTTGCTAGGGTTCAGGAAAAAATGTTGGATAGGTGGCTTACTTCCACAGGAAGTGAAACAAGAATTCAATCAACTTAGGCAGTTAGTTTTAATTGAGCAGTCCAAAAAATGCATTCATGCAGACATTAAAAAACCTCATTTGGATGGAACGCGAAACTCAAAGATTTGAAAAATGCAGGCAAACAATAGCAGAGATTGCCTCCTACATAAGTGCAGTCAGCAAAAGTACGGGTGGGCCTAATAAGTCAAGCCAGAATTACAAGAGTTTTAATTCAAATCCTATAGGCCGTACCAAAGTTAGCCCGTTCCAAAGTCATGGTCCTACTAAAGAAGGAAACGTTAAGTCAGGTTCCTCCAGTCAGGGGAAAAGGGGTCTTCTCGTGCCAAAACCCAAGGCAGGGAATGGTTTTAAGTCCGATGTAACTTGCACATATGCAAGGTTCGGTCCATGTTATGGCAAAGCTGTGGGAAGTTGATGGGAAAGCCAGATGGACATGAAGCAGAAGTCTGCACCCACAGGGTGTGCGGTGGTCCCCTTAGACCACAGTTGTTCCCAGAACTATTAAACAGAAGTTAATAGGTTTTTCGAGGGCTTTTTTTTATCAAACATGTCATGAGTAAAAAGGAATAAGGAGTAGTTGGAGTAAAGTATAGGCCTGAGTTCCCGTCAAGTGTTTCAATGTATTATGGAATGATTTGGCAGGCGGGAATGTACATCCCGAACCAATTTACCCACAATCCTTTGCAAGAAATAGATAGATGAGGATAAGATAGTACAGTTATCCAGCCTGTGCAGTTACTAGAGTATGGTAGGAAAGCCATGCTGAGCAAAATAGTGATAGGGAAGGGGGAAGACCTTGTCCCTAATTTAGATTTAGAGGACACGTTCACGACAAATTTAGATGAACCAGGTCAACTTACCTCTTCAGGGGAGGATCAGGTTCCTCCAAACAAGAGTCAGGCATGGCAGTCCATAGTAGGGATTTAGATGCTATTTTTTACTTATAAGTTTTAATACATCCTTAATTGTAATATTCTTGAAATATGTATCCTATAACATTTTACAGGAACGTTGAGCCATTTTGAAGTGTTTTGGTTGAATTTCGGCCGCGAAAATGCTTCGTTTCTCGAGTTGCTTTAAAACCCAAAAAAATGTGAATTTTACCGCTCGCGATGCCGTAACCAACCACGCATGGGTCCCTTAAGCTCTTATTTTATTGATCGGTCAGCAAGGTTTTACCCTGAATAATTGCGGGGCCCGTGTCTCCGCTTGCACATTATTTTTGCGTAGAAGTGGACTTACACCCCCTCCCATTGTCCCTTTTGGGCTTTTTGACCACCTCATCACCAGAAGAAATTTTGTCAAACTTATCTAAACAATACTACGTTTTAGACTTTTTCGAAGAAGAGAGAAGAAAGAAAACCAGCAAGCCAGTGGACCATTTCCCGAAAGTTGTAGGAGAAATACAACCTAAGGGGGAAGGGACATGCACATACTAGGGAATCCTTACACACTATGGCTTACACAACCGCTGATGGACATTCTGAAGGGTAGATAAATTGGTACAGGGGTCCCTAAGTTTTACTGTGGTTGCTAATTGGGTTAATGAAAAGGCCATATGTACATTAACTTATAGAATGCTTCCATTTTGAAGGAGGAAAACCTAGCGACATTGTTTGCTTGAGTACAAGGATTCCAAAATGTATACTTTAGTTAATGCTCTCGACACATTTAGTGTTAGTAGAGAACCTAAGTTTCTCCCTCACCGGCCCTCAACCCATTAACTGTGTCAAATCCCATTGGAAGAAGTTTGAAACGGCCATGATCTTGCATATGTGGCTGATATTTGCATGAAGTGTGATGGAAGTTTCTATTTTTTACAGGGGGGGGGGGGGATAATAAGAGACAATGACAAGGGGTGTATGTGACAAAAAATTTCACGGTGAGTGTCAAAGAGGGAAAAAATGCCATGAAAATCACAGCAACCATATTTTGAGACACACTGTAACCATGAGCTTGTTTATGTGAGTGCTGGGAAGTGTGCCATAAGGAGAGGGGTCAGTATTATACATGTTAGAATATGGGCCGTCTGCTTTGGAACAAATAACCAACTATATACAAATTCTGTTGTCCCCATCGAGGGGCGAAGGGTAGCTCCCTCTCCCTTTCTATTCTATATCCCAACCTACCAGGCGTTTTCAACCCCGTTCGCAACAAGTCCAATCGCGTTGAAAGGGGAAGAAAACGCAGGACAAGCACAGAACCTGGTGCACCTTCCTTATGGTGACCTCCCCCACATCGCCCCCTAATCCTTCTCCCTCCCCCGCACTTCTTTTCCCCTCCTCCCCTCCCACACCGCACACCCCACCTTTAAGGCCACCCAAACTCACGGGCAACATCCACGGGGCAGGGAACATTTTTCTTCAAGAAAGACTCACCTCCCCTTCCAAGGTAAACATAAATGCGAGTGCCGGGAACACCAATATACAGCGACCAATCGCAAGACCCTCTTCGGATTTCATCCTTTTTATCCCTACTGACTTCAGCTACCCATGAGCTAAAGATATTAAACCTAGCCGGGACCCACCCGGTACCTCGGGCCGGGGACCAGGGCGGAGAGAAAGGTATTAACAAACTCCACAATTCAGGCGTTTGCCTTTGAGTGACAAAACCCGTCCCTCCTCTCACCAAAATAACTAAACCCAGCTTTTATACATTTTTCTAATATAGACATTGACAATAAATTTTATTCACAAAAAGACTGCGCGCATCGGTCTGAACATGCGGAAACCCCTAGAAAGAACCCCCGACCCTATCAAGCACCAACTAACGTTACGCCGATTTTAGGTCTTCCTGCCACAAAGTTGTCAGGTCAAAGCATTGCACCGCAAATTCTGGCCCATGCACCCTCCGACGCCCCTAATTCTCCACCAGCTATCCCGGCCCGCCACTATGGGGGTAGCGAACGGGGGCCGCAAACCTTCCCCCACACCCGAAACCACGGCTTCCATCCTCAGGCCAAATCACCTAACACTTCCCCCCCGCGCCCCCCCCCCCTCACGCCGGCCCACCCACCCAACATGGCCCGGAAGGGAACCAACAACACGACAACGAGACCCGCCTCCCCCACCTCTCCCTCCCCCCCGCCTAAGAGAAAGAGGCCGATCTGCCTTGTCCACGACCGCGCCCCAACCCCCCCCGCTCGCACCCTCCTCACCCCCCCCTCCCGTCCGGCGAATCCCTGCCCCCCCCCGCCCCCCCTCCCCCCCTTTTCATCAACCAGCCTCCCCCTCGCACCCCCGGCAGAATTCCGATCTTTCGGCAGGGCGAACTCACGCATTACACCTACATCCCCCCCCCGACCCCCCCGCCCCACACGACAAGACAAAAACCCTGCGGCCACCCATCACGTCACGAGAGGGAACCCCACCCCGCCACGCTCTACCCCCCCCCCCACCCCCCCTCCCCACCCCCCCCCTTCTCCCCCCCCTTTCCCCCTCCCCCCTGGGAAAAGCAGGAACCCAAAGAGGACAGTCCTTGAGACCTGGAAAACCCCTCTAAAAAAAAAGGGTACGGAAAAAAGATTTAAATGAAAGGGAATCTGAAGGATTTTTCTACACCGCATAACGGGCCACCGGGGAGGCCGCCTACTTCCTCGCCTCCCGCCCCCGGTGAT
Organism: Ophioderma brevispina; assembly: GCA_023653785.1. Taxonomy (NCBI): domain Eukaryota; kingdom Metazoa; phylum Echinodermata; class Ophiuroidea; order Amphilepidida; family Ophiodermatidae; genus Ophioderma; species Ophioderma brevispina. The sequence goes on along the minus strand of JAMKCH010033906.1, from coordinate 104,594 downwards.
TGAATATCGTTAACTCCATTGTTTGCTAAAGCTCTTGTGTTATCCATTGGCTCCACTGATATCAGGAAATGCAATTGAAGTGACCTTTATTCTTTCTTCAAGAAAACAGGTGCCAGTTTATTTGTGGGAAACAGACGGTTATATGATTTGAATAATTATTATGATTTTACACTGGTTTTCCCCAGCCCCCGATGGAATGGAGACAACAAAAAAACAGCATAGGAAGGAACATGACAATAGTCTACTTGGAGGTATGGAGGATTGGAACAGGGAAAACATTTTTTTGGTGACAGAGGGGGAACATGCACAGTTTCATCATGGAAAGAGAGGGGAACATTACTTTTAAATGAACATATTCCACCTTATATCAGGCGAATGTGAAATGTTGAAATGAAGCTGGCAACCTGGGTATGAAACTGAGCCAACTCTTTCAAGTGCAACCCCAATTGAAAAACCTAACCATGTCATACAATAGATCCAACACATATGTACAATAAGTGCAAATTTTTTCCTGAAATTGTATTTTAATGTCTTGTATATGCTCAGTGTGTCTCAAATAGTAAAGAGTAGTTGTTGAAGAATTTCCGTACTTAAGTGTTGTGTAATTTATCTGTTAAAGAATTTCGAACAAATGATAATGCTTATTGCACTGTAGGTTATGTAATGATACTCTCATTTAACCGTTTACTCATATATTGAAGACCACAGCGTTATTTGTGAGTGAGAATTAATATCGAAACATTCGAAAACTTATCTTAATAAAAAAGATCGATCAAAACAACTTTTAACATTCAAAATTTATCCGATGACAAGAAATACAACACTTTTAGATAATGACATTGTAATAGTGATTCGAATTATTCTGTGATGATGAAACTAAAAGTAAATTAGTAAGGCTACAGATAAAAAATTTCACTTTGCTCAACCTAAATATAGGAGTTACATAAGAAATTTTCGATCTCTGAAAGATTCTTCGTGACTCTGCCAACAATTTTAACATATAGGCCCTTCGTGAAAGTGGTTCAAAGACAAGGCCTCCTAGTATTTCAATGCGATGGTTACATCTCGAATTAAAAAAACAGACCAACAAAGGACGGTGGAGGTGTATGTTTATATATAGATGAAAACATTATTATAATGTGAGAAATGACTTGCATCAAATTAAATACCCCGATTACGTTGAGTCTTTTTATCGGAGATTAAAAAAGAGTAAATAAAGAATATCATTGTTGGTATTATATATGACCCCTGATCAAGATTGTTAAAGGAATTTACCCACTTTGCTGATAGTTTAATGAGTAAAAACACAACATTACTAAGAATGAGAATAAATTAGTGTACATATGGGTTGACTTTAATGTAAATTTATTAAAATGAAGTTGTTCATGTACCAACTAGTGATTCATTTTAATACTTTTAATCTATTCAATGTACCCTCCAGTAGTACCAGACCACGAGAATTACCACTAAGTCTGCAACTCTAATTGACAATATTTTTACGAACTCGTATCAAGCAGCAATACTGGAATTATCTTATATGCACTATAAGTGATTCATTTACCAATATTTATTTCTACAATTTTAAAAATTATAATTAACTTTTTGTGTCATCTGAACTGTTTAATGCATTAAATAGTGATATGCTATGACAAACATGTAAAACCTTAAACAAAAATGGATGATGTTCAATTTGGATAAGTTTATGTTCATCTGAGATGCAAATTACTTCATAGCAAACTTATGAATGAAGTTTCAAGAGTGATTGATGACTGTATTCGATAAATGTATTAAGAAACGTAAAAAAAGACAATCCATTAGGCCTTGGGATTAACCCATCATTGTATTCGAAATGTATTCGAAAAAAAGGACTTATTGTTACAAGAAATAATACAGAACCTCTAGTGAAGGGGGGGGGGGGGGGGAAATTTTAAATATAACCTACCATAAAATTAAACACATCTCTTAAATTGGTGAAATGAAAGCTTAAAACTATTTTAGTGTTCAGTTAGAAATGAAAAAGGCAATATGGAGAAACCACCTGGAAAATGTGTTAAATAGTTTATTAGATTCCTCCAGAAAACCACCCAATCAAAAGTTTACGGTCAATGGCTATGACCATTTTGACCCATACAGATAGCAAACGGATTCAATCAATATTTTGCTAACGTAGGTCCTTCACTGTCTTCGAGTATTAAAAATTCTGGTAACTGACCTCTTATCTACAAAAAGGTAATAGCCATACCTGCTTCTTCAGACCTACGGACGAAGAGGAAAGAGTAAAGATGATACGGAAACTTGGAAGTAGAAAAAGCCGGTATTTAAGAATAATTGCATTTAGTAAACCAAAATTGCGAACAAAATTTCACTTCACTTAACATTATTTTTAACATGTCTTGTGTACTGGAATTGTCCCCGCTGATTTGAAAGTTGACTAAAGTTACTCCCTCTACAAACAAGACAATCCGAGTTATTAGTAAATTCAGAACTGTTTCTGTTCTGCTGTTTTTAAAAATACTAGACACGAATTTGGTACATGAAAGGTGTGTATGATTTTTTAAGTAAAACAATATTCTATATAAAAGACCAATATAGATTCGTAACCAAACATTCACAACTATGCTGTATTAGACTTTAAACTGAATATAAACAATGCAATTGGGACAATAATATGTATACTGCCGGCTATTTTCATGGAATTTATCGAAGGCATTCGATACCATCATAACGACATTTACTGAAAAGTTATATCACTATGGTTTCCGTGGAGTTGTCCCATGAATGGTTTCTCAATATCTTTCGATAGAAAACAAAGGTTTTCTTAATTCAACATTGTTCAACCAGGAATCTGTATAAAATTGCGGTGTACCTCAGGCTCAATATTAGGCCCTTACCTTTATTATTTACATGAATTGATATGATATCTGTTTTACATCAAAACTGTTATCTTTTATTTTATTTGAGGAATGACACGACTGTATTTTGATTTTATCCAACCCAAAACCTTGATACTTTGTATAATATTCTACACTTATGAGCTCAAAGAAGTGTGTAAAACTGGTTAAAGCAAAACAAACTATCACTTAATGCAGCCCAAAATCCATTAAATATTATGTTTATTGGAGGACCACACCAAAACTAAAAGATTAACGATAAAAAAAAAAAAACACATATACCTTGATGATGTAAATTAATTCGTGTTCACGAAGCCAAAATTCTTGGAATTATAGATTCCAATCTTACATGGAGATACCACATATTATACTGTCAGTAAGCAATGCCAAAAAATGGGTGGTGTTTTGAACAAAATCAAACATTTCTTGCCTGAAACCATGTATGTCTCAGTCGTATCTACACCTAATTATGCCTTATACTAAATTATGCAATTTTGCTCGGGGGAAGTGCAAATACGGAATATGTGAATAAGATCTTAAAAATACAGAAGAGGGCGTTACAATTACTTCTAAAGCCTCTACTTATGTCATACTGAAACCACTGTTTAGAAGGTACCCCCCCATGCCTTGATATTTATATTAGTTTGTACAAAAAAGGAACTTGGTATTTCAGTAGAAATTTCACAATGGTGTGCTTTCCAAATTCCTGAGTCTATATTTAAGATAGGTAGCATCCATAGTTATAATACCAGAAACAAAATACCTATCGCCTTGAAATTCATAGAATGAGAAGGGTATACGACCGTCCCAAGTTTTGGAACAGTTGCCAAACGAATATTAAAAATTTGCAATCATATAAACCATTCCAAAATAAAATATGTGTTATTTGCGCAAAACTATAGATGATTGATTATTGATTGTAAATTATCCAAACTGCATATGCCCAACACATTTATATTTGTATTTAGTTTAAATTGCAATAATTATTATGTGATATTTTTGATACCGTAATTCTCATGTTCTTAAAATTATCTGAGTTTATTGAGACGCTGTATGTATGTTTTGTTGGTGTGGCCATTTATGTATGTGTATTTGTTTTGGGTACTTGTTTTTATGGAATTGTAATAGTATTGAAAGGTGGTTGCAAATGTTATTAAGGTCTTGGCCTATGGTTGACTCCTCTATCTTGACTTGTTTTGCTTTGTAATTGTATATATATATTGTAATATTGTTTGATGTATTTTGAGGAATTAAACTGGAATGAAATCTGAAGGAAGTAGAATGAATTGAATAATGTTCAAAGGTGGATAGGTGTAGGTGTGGGTGTGGGCGTGGTGATAACGAGAGAGGAGAGGAGAGAGAGAACAGTGTTGAAGGGCCTCTGTATTATGACAACACCAAAGTTTTTTTGGCAGCAACAAGCTTTGACAACTGAATGAATTTATTTTATTCAATTATTCCAATAACTACATCCTGTGTAAATTTTATGAAATTTCATTGAGGGAAAAGTTAATTTCTTCAAAATCAAGTTAACATATCTTTCTATGAAAAATGATGCACATAGAGGGAGCAATAACATACGAATCATGAAGTTTGTAGGCCTATATGCAAGATTCCCGCAAAGGATGTGATGATTTTTGCAAAGATGATAGCTTTGCATGTTCTACTTATATCAGTTGTCAAAATGTGTTGCCATTGCTTAAAAATTGTTCTAAAAAATAAAGATCTTTTTTTTTATATTTTTTTTTTTTTTTTTTTTTTACAATTACATGTGGCAAACAGCTGTGTGTGTGTGTGGGTGTGTGTGTCTGAGTGAGTGAAGAGAGAGAGGGGAGGAGAAAGAGAGAGGGCGAGAGAGAGAAGGAGATGAGAGAGAGAATCTGATATTTCAAGTATTGCTTCATAAAAGTTTTTACTATGAAAATAATTAAGGTACTCCTGTCCCAAAGATATGGTGTCTCTGATAAAAGTGATGCTGCTACATGTGCTTTAACAAGCCAAGGGGCACTATCAATACTGCCTTCCATGAGATCTCCTTAGATGTATCGGAAGCTCAAAAAGAGATGATGGATCCCTCATCAAGAGCTATGAAACTTGGACTAGCATGGGGGATTTAGTTCCTCACCACTTTGCATAGTCTCTCTCTATACTCTTCTATGAAGTTAACACCCCCACATCCAACCACTTTTCTATCTGCCATCAATATGAAGAGCTGCCTAGAAGCAGTGACACTCTGCTGAAAAAAACAAACAAAACCCGCAAAATTAATTACATGTATTAATGCATCTAAAAAAGTCTTGTCGGATAAAGACCAAATACAACCTAGAACCTGGTCTCTCACGCTTATGCGGTGAAAGGTTTCCATAGACCACAGGGAGATAAACTGCTGTTGTGTGGAGACCAGAGAATGAGCACCAAGTATTATAAGGTCTTTAAAATTTGCAGAGTTTCAAGGAGCTTGTAATTACAAATATGTCTACTTGAGGGGCTCCACATGGTCAAAATTATAGGCCCGAGGTGATCTCAAAACTATACTATGCCCCGAAGCGGAATTTTAATGGACCCAAAGAAAAGCAGTCAATATATACCGAATCAAAAAAGATGGTTGAAACTACAGTTTTTGAGTTTTTTGAAAAATTAAAAGGTTTGAACATACAAACGACAAGATGGGATTTTTGAGTTATCACCAACGTGTGGAAAAAAACTAATGTGCGGGAAATTCGGATATTATTCGAGGAGCGCAAGAGTCTCGAGAAAACTTACTATAACGGTCAAAAAATTACTATACCGGTACAAACAAGCGCACAATGGTGCTAAAGCTTCATAAGAAAAGTGGTGTGGAGTTGAGTGGGATTAGTGGTTTGATTTTTGGGCTTGTTAAAGCAATAAACAGCCATTTTTTTTAGAGTACCCAATTTCAAACTTTTGCACAGTTATGTTGGGAATGTTAGGGACTACCAACATGCGAACGAGAATGCTAAAAATGCGTATTATTCTAAAATAAGCGATTTGTAATTGAAATTGGGATCCTAGATTGTACTTAACGGAAATGCTAAGTTTATGAAATAGTGCCACATATAGAAAATAGACCTCTAACTTGACTTGCCTTGCCAATAAAACAAACTAATGGAAGCGTAGATACGTACATGGCGCTATTTCCCGGCTATTCACCTTGGAAGTTCGTTTCCAGCGCATGAATTTATTATTCCAATATTAATTATTTCTAATTACCCAATGCCTTAGTTTGTGCCACATAGACCTTTTCGAGCTTGACCATTCACAGGAGGTTTACTAGCCAGTGATCAATCCAACCATGTTAAAAATCTAAAAAGTTTGAAAAATTGGGGGCAGTCTTAAAAAAAGGGCTATTATTGCATTAATTTACACGGTGTACTCTATAGTTTCCATTTTTTAGCATTACGTGACCTCACCACAATCGGTTTACTACCAGTTTCATGATCATACAACCATTTGATTGATGACTGTCAGATGTCCTTGAAATGACTTCAAAATTGTTGGCCGAATGTGGACCACACTCACCGAATTCATGACGATACATTCCCAATTAGCAGATCATCTTATAATTTATGCCTTATGCTTGTGGAGATGCATGATGAATGCATGAACAACACACACACATACATAGATACACAATATGTAACACGGCATAAGACACAACATACACATACACCACACGGAGGCCATACGAATTTTGAGTAGTATGGGTCTTACTGCACTCCATTGTGCAGACGACAAAAAAATAAGGTAGGGTTTACTTTCTAAAGGATATATTTAAAAGAAAAAACGATGACACATTAAATACAAAGTAGGTGCCAACGGTGGCCTATATTGGAATATGGCACAGAAAAGGTGCTTACTTTAGGCTTTGAAAGTAACAATGATCATGGTAAGGGTTTTAAGATAATTAAAGGCAAAATACAGATGAGCTCCGCGGGATCGGGGCTCTGAATTTGCTAATACTTATCTCACATGCGTTCCATTTGAAGAATGTTGAAATTCCGCTTTTGTTTCATTAGATTTTTGAAGTTCCCATTAATGCATCAGTATGTAAATAAAATCTTCAAACATAGATTGACTACACTGAACAAAATACCTCGTCACTTTTGATGTAAAATGTGATCTTACGACCCGTTTTCTGGTCAAATTGACTAGAACAGCTTGACCAGAATTTTCTCAAAACTTGACTTGTCTGGTCAATTTTAGGCATAGACAACTGAGTACGATTCTATTTAACAAGGCATTTTATAAAATTGATATTAAAAAGGGGAGCATTAAAGTCCCAAATGATTAAAAAATACAGCGTTCACAGAAGCATTTGTACTCTGCCATCGTGAATTGTAAATGAGGACAAGGGTAACATGGCGTGACAACGCCTGGGGACACTATGCACAAGTTTATCTAAGTGTCATGAAAAATCGATCGACATATGTGGATACACCAAGCAATATAATTCTGACCAATTTAAAGGTCACGCGAGTCACCAACATGTGGGACCACTACCCATGGCACTGTATGGAAGTGTCATGAAAAATCGATCACATATGTGGATAGACCAAGCAATATTATAATTTCTGACATTTTTCAGGTCACATGAGTCATAAGGTCAAAGCAGGTCACCAACATGTGGGACACTAACCAAGGGTCATTATATTTTAGGTCATAGGAAATCGATCAACGTATGTGGATACACCAAGAAATTTATTAATTCTGATCAATTTAAGGTCAATTTGAGGTCACCAACATGTGGGAATTATTAAGTCCATATAAATCGATAGACTATGTGGATGCACCAAACATTTTATAATTCTGACAATTTTAAGTCACACGAGGGTACATGAGGTCAGCAACATGTATGAGCGACATGTGGATAGATCAAGCCATATAATTCTGACCTTTTCAGGCCACATGAGGGCACAACATGTGGGACACGACCCAGGGGCCAATGTATCCAAGTGCATGAAAATTGATCGACATATAGGTCGCATGAGGTCACAAAGTCAACATGAGGTCATCAACATGTGGGACGCTACCAAGGGGGCAACTGTACTAAGTGTCATGAAATCGATCAACCATATGTGGATCACCAAGCAATTTTATAATTCTGACCATTGTAAGGTCAAATGAGGTCAAAAAAATGTGGGACACTACCCCAGGGTCATTCTATCTTAGTATCATAGAATCGATCAACATATGTGGTACACCAAGCAATCGTATTAATTCTGATCAATTAAGGTCACATGAGGTCACCAACAATGCGGACACTACCCAATGGGTCATTATATCTAAGGGTCATAGAAATCGATCGAAATATGTGGATACAACTAACAATTTTATCATTCTTGATCCATATTCAGGGTCATATGAGGTCACAACATGTGGGACACTACGTAAGGGTCATTCTATCTAAGGTTCATAGAAATCGATCGACATATGTGGATACACAGCAATTTTATAATTCTGACCATTTTAAGGTCAAAGAATCACATGGGTCATAAACCTGTGGGACAACCCAGGGCCACTGTTATCTAAGTGTCATGAAAAACGATCAACATATGTGGATACAACTAGCAATTTCATAATTCGGACCATGTTAGGTCATACAGGTCAAGACATGTGAGACATACCCAAGGGCCAATGTATCTAAGTGTCACCAGAAACGATCGAGTATGTGGATACACCAAGCAATTTTATAATTCTGACCAATTAAGGTCCAATTGACGTCACCAACATGTAGTACACTACCAAGGGTCATTCTATCTAAGTGTCATGAAATCGATCGACATAGGGGATACACCAAGTAATTTTATAATTCTGACCATTTTAAGGTTACACAAGGTACATGAGGTCACCAAAATATAGGACACTACCCAAGGGGCATTTATTTAAGTGTATCATAATCGATCGCATATTGTGGATACACCAAGCAATTTTATAATCTGACCATTTTAAGGTCACACGAGGTCACCAACATGTGGGACACTACCCACGGGCCAATGTATCTAAATGTATTGAAAATCGATCGACATTATGTGGATACACCAAGCAAGTTATAATTCTGGATCATTTTGAGGTCACATGAGGGCACAAAAGGTAACATAAGTCAATAAAAGGTGGACACTACCAAGGGCCCCGGTATATAAGTGTCAGAAAATCGATCACATCGTGGATACACCAAGCAATGTTATAATTATGACCATTTTAAGGTAACACGAGGTCACAAGGGTCACATGAGGTCCACCAACATGGGGCACTACCCACATGGCATTTTATCTAAGTGTCAAAAATCGATCAACATATGTGGATAAACGTACCGTGCAATGTTATATTTGACCATTTAAGATCACATGAGGGCACCAAGATGTAGGACACTACCAAATGGTCTTTAGCTAAGCGTCACAAATCGATCGCCATAGGCCCATGTGGCTCACCAAGGAATTTTAAAAATTTCTGACGACTTTAAGTCAATGAGATCACAGGAGGTCAAAGGTCACATGAGGTCATCAACATGTGGGACGCTACCAAGGGGGCAACTGTACTAAGTGTCATGAAATCGATCAACCATATGTGGATCACCAAGCAATTTATAATTCTGACCATTGTAAGGTCAAATGAGGTCAAAAAAATGTGGGACACTACCCCAGGGTCATTCTATCTTAGTATCATAGAATCGATCAACATATGTGGTACACCAAGCAATCGTATTAATTCTGATCAATTAAGGTCACATGAGGTCACCAACAATGCGGACACTACCCAATGGGTCATTATATCTAAGGGTCATAGAAATCGATCGAAATATGTGGATACAACTAACAATTTTATCATTCTTGATCCATATTCAGGGTCATATGAGGTCACAACATGTGGGACACTACGTAAGGGTCATTCTATCTAAGGTTCATAGAAATCGATCGACATATGTGGATACACAGCAATTTTATAATTCTGACCATTTTAAGGTCAAAGAATCACATGGGTCATAAACCTGTGGGACAACCCAGGGCCACTGTTATCTAAGTGTCATGAAAAACGATCAACATATGTGGATACAACTAGCAATTTCATAATTCGGACCATGTTAGGTCATACAGGTCAAGACATGTGAGACATACCCAAGGGCCAATGTATCTAAGTGTCACCAGAAACGATCGAGTATGTGGATACACCAAGCAATTTATAATTCTGACCAATTAAGGTCCAATTGACGTCACCAACATGTAGTACACTACCAAGGGTCATTCTATCTAAGTGTCATGAAATCGATCGACATAGGGGATACACCAAGTAATTTTATAATTCTGACCATTTTAAGGTTACACAAGGTACATGAGGTCACCAAAATATAGGACACTACCCAAGGGGCATTTATTTAAGTGTATCATAATCGATCGCATATTGTGGATACACCAAGCAATTTATAATCTGACCATTTTAAGGTCACACGAGGTCACCAACATGTGGGACACTACCCACGGGCCAATGTATCTAAATGTATTGAAAATCGATCGACATTATGTGGATACACCAAGCAAGTTATAATTCTGGATCATTTTGAGGTCACATGAGGGCACAAAAGGTAACATAAGTCAATAAAAGGTGGACACTACCAAGGGCCCCGGTATATAAGTGTCAGAAAATCGATCACATCGTGGATACACCAAGCAATGTTATAATTATGACCATTTTAAGGTAACACGAGGTCACAAGGGTCACATGAGGTCCACCAACATGGGGCACTACCCACATGGCATTTTATCTAAGTGTCAAAAATCGATCAACATATGTGGATAAACGTACCGTGCAATGTTATATTTGACCATTTTAAGATCACATGAGGGCACCAAGATGTAGGACACTACCAAATGGTCTTTAGCTACGAGTCACAAATCGATCGACATAGGCCTATTGGATACACCAAGGAATTTAAAAATTCTGACGACTTTAAGGTCACATGTTAATCACAGAGGTCATTATGGTCACATGAGGTCACCAACATGTAAGGCCAGAATCGGTAAAAACGCAAATACCGCAAACCTATATAAAAAACGACAATTTGTATACTAGGGCTGCAGATGAATAATTCCGCTATCACTGACGTAAAAAGTGGTACATGTTCGTGTTTTGATAGAAACGTTTCAGAAATAGTCCAAGGGCTCACCATTATGATTGTTACAAAATTTACACTTGTAGTTTTTTTAAAACCATAGCACAATTTGCATAAATTTGCTAATTTTTTGTTCTTAATGATGCTTTCTAAAAAATCGTATAACTCGAGAAGTACATATCACATCACTATGCGAGTTTTTGCATTTGGGGGGAGAGGGGGACATTTTGGTGCATTTTATATTAGTACTAACTATATGATAATCACCAAAAATATGACCATATTTATGGTTTTTTTTCGTTGATTTTTTTTTCATATTTTAAAAAAAATGACTTTAAATTTTTCATTTCCAACCATTTACTGCTTTATTATCACCAATTTCGCAATATTGAACAATTATTACATTTGTACCTCTGTTTTAAATCCACAAACCAAATTGGTTACTTCCAGCATTCAGAAAATGTAAACTATAATGTAACTTTACAAGGACGCCATTAGGACGCTTTCAGTAACGCTAACACTCGTATTCCTGCATTTGGTCCCCACTGAAACTGCAAACGGCGTACTACTGCACACTTGTATAGTGACTTATATCACACGTGCCGTATTGGTTGCCTGCGACCATATCAAACATTGCTTTTTTTTTTAGAATTTTTAAAAAGTCAGTCTTCTTTCTCTGGTTAATTTACAAATTTGGTACACAGAACACTTAAACAATAAGGTATTTTGCATAAAAGTCTTTCATTACACTGTATCTGTGTACTACATAAGCGTGAAGCGCGCGGTCTTCGGTCTCCCACATATGTAAGTGGTTAAAATAAATTTAGCCGAAATCGGGTGTGAACATTATAAATTTTAGAAGAAATAATCTACCCATTGCCATTAGCATAGAGTTCAATTGCCCATCATCTCAAGCACCGCTCTTACGTTTCTGTAACATTCCTTTCTTTTATTATTCGCTTTCTTTACAAATATTTGTAATGTGTTCTGTAACGTTTTGTCGTCATCTCCTCGATCTGTTATGTATCTTAATTTTTCTCTCTCTTTTAGGGATGTAACAGGGGTGGGGTCTCAAACTTTTCCCGGTGTTTAACACTTTGGCCGTCGCAAATGCAGGCTTTCAATTTCATTGTTCGTTGACGCCTTCGTGAAGGGTCAAGGCGTGTAGACACGAGAGCCCGCAATGTTCAACCTATGTCATTACATTCACCCCCTTCATTCCTTCACTTTTTTCCTTCCCCATTTATTCCTTCCTTTTTCCCGGTCGCTGATCACAACTTCTCTGTCAGAGCCCCTTTGGGGGGGGTGGGGCAAAATGTGCCCCTCCACCGGCCTGTTAGCTAACCGCTTCTTTGTCCTCTCCCCTCTCGTCAGCTCGTCCTTCGTTTTTTTTCCTCTTATCTATTCCTTACGAATACATTCTTTGTTTGCATGAGAGGTTTTTCCGTATTCGTTGAAATCTAAAATCAATTCTTAGTGCGATGGCGATCTTTCGTTACACTGGATAGGAGGAAAGACTTTGATTATTTGTAAAATAATACAACACCTAACAAAGCTTTATATATATTTTAGAAAATAGTGTTTATTATAAATAACATATTGTTGCCCAAAATACAAAATAAAATACGCTGTCATTCATGCCATTACTGGTAGAAGTATCAATATGAGATTTCTATAGCGGAAAATATATCGCAAAACGTTTCAGGAGTTTCCTGTTACATATTCGATCATAATTATCTTGTCATATCAGTTATAAGCCAGGGAAATTAGCCAAAAGTAGCTTAAGTCCCGCTACTCAAATTGTCCAAATTCTCGAATTTTTCACTAAAAACTTTAAACAGGCATTCTTTGTATAATAAATTTAATTTACTTTTTTTAAAAAAAAAAAAAACCGTCCAATTGGGTCTTGATTTGTCATCATGTTTGGCGAAAGATTTTCCATTTCACATACAATTTTACAATGGAAAAATCTTTTCCGCTTCAAAGTTAATTTCCCTCCTTTATAAGCCCGAAATGTAAAGCTTGCAATATTATATAGAGGTATGCAAAAACAGGGGCTTAAAGGGGCATTTTCGTGATCCACAACCACGTCCTCCCCGACTACTTACCAAAAAAGTTGAGATTATAATATCACCGTCAGCCTTAGATAATTTCACGTGTACCTAATCTCGTGCAAATTTGGTCGTTTCTGTAAGAACTTCGGCAATTTTGTATTGTACATAAATTACGCACGCGGTCTATGGGACAGTGGGAAACAAAGCAATTGCTCATAACAAACTGCAAGATCGGATCAACTCAAATTTTGGGAATAAGCTTTTTCTCAAGGATAGCTAGTGAACCATGAATAAAATGGAAGGTGGCGGAATCCACGAAATGCCGCATTAAATAATCAAAGTCAACATGATTAAATCCTTATAACCCCGTGGTCCTTGGGAAAATGATGCTACCTTTTAAAAACGAACCTGATGATAATGATAATTGTTAGCTTGTTTCTTCCAAGTAGATCCCCGCACAGATCTGACATGGACATAATTTGATTAACCTTTTTAATTTCTTTCATTCAGTAATTTCATTAAAAATATCCATCTAAAAGTAAAAATAAAAACACAACCACAACAACAGCAGCAGCAAAACCAACATTACAAACCACAGTATACATTTATCTTTTGCGATATATTCGCCTCTTTGTGTTTAAGTAAGAATGTTTCATATTGCAATAACCATGAAGAGAATAGAATTATACAGTCCATGAACATAGCCAAGGGAAAATTTAACCCGATTTCATAAAAAAAAAACAAAAGCCCTCACATTGCGTTTTGAAACCATCAGTCTTGATGTTGTTAGTTTTGAAATACTGTTGGGAAAAATGTAAAGCCATAGATAGCCTAACCGATATCACTGCATTTTGAGTACACTGAAAATCCCTTGATGACTATCGTTGCATTGTTAAAAATGTCTTTTTATACTTTTTTTACCTTTAAATTACGGTCAATTCCGGTTATTAAACAATCTTCGCGCTTTATTACTGAAATCTAGCTAAAGTACCAATTTGGAAGCAGAAAAAACCTGTAAATAAAAATAACGTTGTTAGGTAACAATAACTACAACAAAGAGTATTCTTTATACCCTACGGTGTCATATTTCTCATATTATTAAGTGTTATTTTAACTTACCGGTTTTTAAATGTAAAAATAGAACTATGAAAATATGTTTGACTTCTATATGCCATATGCCGTTGTATTCAAAATGCAAAATCTTTTTTTTTCTTTTTATTTTTAATAAATCGTTGTTTTAAGTGAGGTCAAATAGGCATAGAAATTTGGCATCTAAAATTACCAGATTTGGCTATGTTATCAAACAGCCCTCATTTTTAATCTTTTTTCAATTATTTCTTGTAATTCCAAGAATTTTGTAGAGTGGGACTTTGAACGCCTAAATCATATTGGCTAAAGGTGGGCTAAAACGACCATGGGTTAATTATTTTATTTCTTGGCTTTCTCCCTCCCATGGTGATTGGTATTTTTTTCAGTTAAATTGACCTCAATTCGTATATAGAAGCACAATTGATGCTTCCTAGGGATAACCGATTTCATGGAAAAGAACTATTTCCTGGACAATTTCCATGATTTTCTTCCGTATTAACCAAATTCTTAATTTTGATTGACGGGCGAGGTGTCGATCAGGTAACACACCTTTAAGTTGAAAATGCCTTTTGGCTGTGAATAGTTCTCGGTATGCATTAAAATAGGTGAAGGCCTTATATATAATATTACTAAAAAAAATAAAAAAAATAAAAAAAATAAAAATGTGTTGTTTTTTTTGTTTTTTTTTTTTGTGCACTTCAAACAAAAATCACGTGCGTACCCTGCCGTGTTTTTGGTGAATTCCCTAGCTTCTAACAAGAAAAATACGCTATACACCTCCCTTTTGCGGTATCGTCAGTTGTAGTCCATTCTCCTCTAGGGACTTTAGGGTATCCGTAAAATTACAAACAAGCCAAGAAATACAAGTACATTGTTATTTTGAGTATGTCAATGGATAACCGTGCTTGTGACTATTCTCAAAGTATTAAGACATTTGCACTCGTCTCGAAATTCCATACATAATTCGAAAGCGTTTGAATTCAATAAGTAATTAATTTTCATAGTAGTACAATTTACTATTACATAGGATAAATTGCACTGTGTTATAGTGGATATTTGCCCTTAGAGTAAAAATGAAATTCACTCCTCAAAGGGGAAATTACACTCCAAACAGTTTAGACATCAGGGAGCTCACCAAAATTCTTTTTTTCTCTTCACGCCGTTCTTCTTCAATTATGAACGCTTGGATGTAATTGGAAACCCTTGTGAAGTAACTTGCACAATTTATTTACTATTTTTTGAAATATATTATATGAAGCTAGCTCAAAGTTTAGTTAAGCTTGGTGGAATTGTAAAATTTTGGTTATTATAAAGTGATTCAGGACAAGAAATACCCACGCATCAATAGTCGCCTTATGTCGTTAAAACTTTTTCAGTACTCATTGAGAGCCCTACCATATTCCAAATGTTTAATTTACACAAATGAAAGAACTGCTTACACCCCTTTAACCTCGACTTAGGAGTCAATTTTTTTAATTTCTCGTGACCGTTTAGTAGTCGCAGTCTTTCCTGTTTTTAATTAACTATACAACCCATTTGTTTTCTAAATAGCTGAAACATACACGTGCCCTAGATGCATACACAACACGTTTATAGTCCTGGACCATAATATTCGAGACAGAACGCACACTTGCATACTTGTAAAGGACGGCGTTTCTAGATTTAACAAAAAATGGTTAAAACTAACATTATAAAAGAACATTTATAGTATATTCATTTTCAGAAAATGAATTGCATTCACTTGTGTTCTTAAAATATGGTCGTCTGTTGAAATAAAATACAGTAAAAACAGAAGAGAATTAAACAAATCACCGGGAAATTCAAAATGTAGAAATCTTTGTGATGAAGCGGTTGACATTCTATTGGTGTTGAATGACAATAGACGAGTGTTCCCTGCGAGCGACCTCGACACGTGAGAATACATTTATGTTTATGTGTAAAACAGCGAGACTCAGATTATTTGACATAACAACGTGAATTATTAAGCTCGTTCTGATCTGATTTGTTGCACTTGTTGGTGCAAAAAACAAATTACTTATTAATTACTATCCTAAAATACGCTGGTTGGAAGATATTTTTGTCAAAACAGAAACTAAATATGGGTCATATTTGTTTTAAAACCCATTTTTTAAGATAAAATATGCAAATAATAACTATTTTACGATGATTTATGAAATTATTATTCGCAATACTGATAACACCTTGTTAGCTAATGAAATTCTGAAACCTGATTTGGGTAGCTTTTTGATTTTGATTTATGGCAATATCAAAACTCCCAACTCCCGGTAACCGAATTTATTATGTAAATTTCATGTTAATGAGCCCCTGTAACTTTTTTTAATATTTGTGGTAAAATCTTTGTAAAATTATGGTGAGTCAAGCCTCAGATACTGGACCTTAAATTGAGACAAACAAATTCAACCATGTACTTACTCCAAAAATTACTTTTTCGTCTTACTAAGCGACGTTTTCCCTATCATCTGCAGCCCTATACCGTATTTACCGGTATATAGGTTTCTCCCCAGTTAATTTGAACACATCAATGATCGGCCTCAGAGCGTCCTATCCCGTGTCTTAAATCAACCGGAAGTATTGCGCACACCACCCGAGGTCCCTCCCCGCCTTTCATTTCCAATGTGCCGTCTTCCCGTTACTTTGTTATTACAGTTGCTACAAGAAATGCGACATGTCTTCCATTGGTTTCACTCAAGTAAATAATTAGTCTTTTTAGCTTGGAAGGCTTAATCCCCGTCCTAAAATGGTACTCGCATGTTCTCACCGCTCTTTATACCATAAGATCCGACCCGACATTTAAGTTACTACTTGCGCGGCTTTTTATTTTTTCATATCTATATTTTTGTCTGTTACCTGTCCCTGAAATTGGCATCATCTGTCATGTATGTCCCTTCCTGTTTTTAAGTTGTTTAATCACTCTTTTTAATTCAAAATACATTTCATGAGCTAAAGTCCATACAATTCGGAAGGAAATCGAAGTTTATTGTCATTTATACGTACGCAAGAGAGCATCTAGAAAGATTTCACCACTCCTGAGGTAGACCATGTGCGTGAACAAGTCGACTGGCCTCGTGGTTCATACCGGAGCCTGCCGGGGACTGGCCTGCGGACAGGTGGACTGTCCCACGTGCTATTCAAACACAATTGTTTCCGTGATTGAGAGAACCGAAATGAAGCAAGCTCCAAACTTGTAGGGGTAGATCTTCTCTGCAAAATTCAGAGCAAGACTAGAGAACATGTATGCATTTAAATGATTTTTACACCAACGGATACACAGTTTTCTGCAATTTTCAAGCTATTTACTGTATCATTCTGAGTAGCTTTTGAGGCCTTGCATACATCCCGTTATAATTTACTATACATGTACTTCGCACGTGGGAATCCCACTGACCTCATGTCAGTTGGGAATCCCCGGCCCGGCCTCTGGATGACGTGACGGGTTTTCCACTCTTGCCAGGGGGGGTCGGACACGTGTGCTCGTTGGGGCATTGGAGATTCCAAACGGTAATTTGGGGAACTGCTCCGTGTCCTTTACTATTGCAGTCTCGGCCCCAGTGACATTAAAAAAAATCTCTTCTTAAACCTTTGTTCAAAGATCTTATAATATTCATGATAAATTAAGAAAAAATTTGACTTCAAATCATTGGGTCCGTGTTATGTGGATTAACCCCGCCGCAAAATAGTTAAGTTCCAATAACGGTCATTTAGATTTAAATATTCGTTGACCAGGCCTGTCCTTTAGTCAATCTGTGTGTCACCGTTCAATTTGCGTAATATCGCCCTCCTACTGTTTAAGTCGTGGTTGAAACAGACTAGCCCCTGGAAGTTGATACCGTTTTGAATTTGCTGTTGCTGTTAGGTTGGCATTTCCTACCCCCCCTGACTCCTTGCCCCTGAATTGGTTTCGCTCCTCTTCTTCAACATTCCAGGGAATTACAATTTTTCAGAAACCAGCAAACATCTTCACCCAATTTTGTGGCAGCGTCGCATTGTGCTTGTTTATTGTTATGCTAAAAATGTATTAAAAGATATGAAACTGACAAACTCGCACTTTTGTCTTTGATTTTCCCTTGAAACTGAAACAAAACGTTCAAAGTCTGGGGAGGGACGTCCCTTGTTAGTATAATACCAGTCTTTCCAGACTTACAATGAGCAATCACTGGGTACTTGAACCTCTATATGGAAGGGTACCCTCTGCAAGGACCGGAACGTCCGTGCATGTAATTGACGATCGATATACGATGGTTAATCTAATACAATGCAAAGGGACATTCACCTATGTGCGGGTTTATACCATGGCTCATTGCTATCAATTATTGATGATACTAAAAGAGCAAACAAAGAATTGGTATTAGGAATTTTTAGCATGATCATGAAATGTCTTGTGTCTTCAACTTCTATGAAACTTTTTTTATCCCCAAACTGACATGCTATTTCAGTATCGTTACCGATAGGCAAATTGCAATGCATTCTGGGATTGATTCAAAATACTTGTTTAATATTGGGAGGTTTCAGTAGCCGGACACTAACAAAATAATCGCAGCCAAGAGAAGAAGAAAGCAAAATTCGTGATATTTACGCAGTGAAAGAGTGTCATTATAAAATGTGAACTTATTAATTGGAATTCTTTGGGAATACGATAACAATAGTCGTTATAGTTCGTGGAGGTGGCGATCCATTGTTGGGACAAAATAATTAATTAACGCACTAGATACTTATCAGGAAAATCTGTGGCTGTTGTAACTCCCCTCTATAGGATGGGGTAACATGTTACAACATATGCCTGTTTGACGAGGAGAGAATATTTTTAAATGTATGCCATTTTTTTAACTATGTCTATTGAATATCAAACACTATAAATATGAGCTGCGACTTCTTTGTTAAGTCGATTAAACAAAACGTTCCTAAAGGAGAAGAACATAGGCCTAGTATAAACATAATTCATGAGTCTTTTTAGAGCAACGAGTTTATTTCTTTTATTAAAGAAATAGCTAGTGGTTTTGTGAAGTGCTTTATCCGAGGTTACCAAAGCGCCATATAAAACACGACAATGACCAGAACATTCTTTTCTCAATCTCTCTTTAATTTTACATCCAAATTATTTATTTATGAAATGGTCGCAAGAGCAAAAACGAAATAATAGATTAAAAAAAATGTTTGCTTGTCTTCTTCCGAATGCCCCTGTTTTTTTGTAGAAGAGAAAAGGAATACCGACCTTAAAGCTTCACAAGTATAGATTTTTTTTGTTTAAGTATAGTATTTCCAAATTTAAATTACACCAAAAGAACGTTTTTTCAAAACAAAAAAAAATGTTTGTCTCAGATTACCCTCGGGCATAGCTTTTAAAATTAGATTGCTCATTAGATCAGCGGCGGCGGGGCGATTTGAACAATTTTTCACATTCTAAAGATTTTTTTATTGGCGATACTTTTCTTGACACGAAGTGTGTCTAAAAATTTCGGAACCAATGGAACTCTACACATAAAAAAAATGGAACTATATGGAATAACAATATTTTATGTGTGACGTGTGTTATGCACTTGAAAATGGAAGAGATTACACTGGACTTGGCAACATATTGTATTTTTCTACAAACAACCACGGCGCAAATTTAAACAAAAAAATCGAATATGTCATAAGCTTATTTTGTAAAAAAAAGCACAGAAATCGCTTTTAGTCAAAAGAAGCTAAGACAAGGTTATTTTTTGCCTTATATTGCAAAGACTTTTTTTCTTAAAAAACACAGTTCTTGCGACAGACACCGAAGACATTTGAAGACTCTAAATAACGGAACTTTGTTGCTGGGCTCTAATTATTTAAAATTACTTGGAAACATGTTATATTTCTTAATTAATTATTGGAGCGAACGAATTTTGGATTGCTATGGATTTACATACAGATCGCTTGTGTTACATCTATTCAAAATATTCTGTAGTTGTTTTTCTTCTCTTCTTCGAAGCACTCCAGTTTGTAGTTTTAACACGTAGGAGTAATCCGACGCGACATTTACCTAGAGTTCCCCAAATAAACCTGCTCAAAATTAGATTTTTATATTCATTAGTATTATCTTCTTCAGGTAAAATAACCTTAGTAAAATTTAGGTAATCTTGCTTGAAGCAAGCTACCCATCGAGTCACTCTATTGACACTCTTTTCGTATGCAAAATTAATAAGCTGCACAGTCCATGTGTCGTGGTGTGAGCGTTACCACGCACTTCATAGCAATACTTTGTTATTCTACAAAATAGAGTGCAAGTCAAATTCTTTGAAACAAGAGTAGGTAAATTCTTTTAAAACGATTTCTTTGAATCTGTGTCGATGTTGTTGTCTAATTAACAATGCATATTGTTTTCATAAAGAGGAAAAAACTTGCTTATTTTGAAATCGAATTGCCCAAGACCAAACAAACCGGCAAACAACCTCATTCCCCGCTGAGCATCTTGCAATTTGTATAATGAGAACGTGCCTTATAGATGGGAGTACGGCTACCGACACACTCCCGGGCTATTTTTACCGTATACGGCTACCGAACACTGGGTTAGGTAAGCCGTATACGGCTACCGAAAACACTTCGTTATATATTAACTGTTTGTACAGTTAAATTATAATTTATCCAATAGGTTAGTAGTTGTTCTGTCTTCTTGTAATGTGTACTTTTGGTTGCGTGCTCGATGAGCCATAATTATGAATATTATTAGGGGGGGGAAATCCCCCCCCTATTCCTTGTTGCTCTTTCAGCCTGAGCTAGTGGTAGGAAATGACCCAGATCGATCGATCATATTACATTCACAGACGGCCCCTAGTCCCTAGTCAAGTACCCGATGATCGATTAATTGTTAAAGGCTTGCATGTTTGACGGCTAGTATCTGGCATGGAAGACCGTATGTATTATAATAACAAAGGGACGTCCCAAGACTTTGAACGTTTTTGTAAAATGAATTTAGAATTCATACTATTTTATTTATGCAGGGGAGAAGCAACTATGCAAGGGTCAAGCGTTTGCGTCGAATGACGCTAAACAGTTCTAACTGGAAAGCTGGCTGCTGATAGAATGATATTGATGAAATCATCCGTACCCAGTGTGTGTCGCACGATTTGCTACGACTTGGCGGAAAATATTACCTCCCTGCAAACCCCCACCCCCCCCCCCCCCCCACCATCCTTTTGCCGTGCTTGTTAAATAACGAGGAATCCCTAGGTGACTTAATTAGGAAATCCTACTACACATATCCACGGTCTTCGGAAAATAATTTACGTCGTGATTTCTTCTGAGCCGTATACTGCGATATAATATACAACCAAAGGCCTAGAAACACGTTTTTTGTCATACACACAGTTAAGCATAAATTTCTTTCTGGCTGCTTTTGTATTGGCCATGCTGAAACGGATGGAATGTGTCCGCGGTATTCCCATTTAACGGCCTTGCAGTTGGTTTCTTTGCAAGGACCACGGGCCTGTAATATGGTAATTAGGTATTTGTAACTTGCGAATGTGACAATGGAGTGGGGTCGCTTTTTGTCACATTTTCGTGGATTGTTTGTGATATAACTTTAAAATAATCATATCAAGATTGGTTTACAACACCCCGGTTTACACTGGACTTTTTTTCTGCTTTCGTCATTTGCCATGCTGAAACAGTAATGGAATTTGTCGCGGTATTCATTAACGCCTTGCATGTCTTTGCAAGGACCACGGGCCTTTAATATGGTAATTAGGTATTTTGTAACTTGCGCATTGACACGGGGAGTGGGGTCGCTTTTTGCACATGTCTGTTGTTTTTTTCGATAATAACTTTAAAATATCATGCAGATTGTTTACACCCCGGGTTTACACTGGACTTTTTATGAGTTTTAATGAAGTTTTGTACAAGAATCCCAACCACAAACTCAAATCGAAATTAAGGCGTATAAAACTGGCAATTGACAGAACTGTCCCATAGGTAAACATCTAGGCCAACTTGTGGCTCGCTTAAAGACTGCTTCCATTTCCACGTGTCGAGGGTTTGGTGCAATTGTTCCAGGTGTAATAAGTTTCCCATCCACGCTACGCGTTTGAAAATTGATACAGAAGCTTGCATTGGTACATATTCCATCACCGTTCGTTTGTATTTCACAATTACATGCAACACTATTCGGGAAATGTGCTCTATTTTAACGTAAAATAAACAATGAAAATGATCTAAAATATTTAAGACACTATCAGGTGATTTGCTAATCACAAAATCAAAAATCATCAAAAATCAGATTTTTAACATGTATGTAACAAGTCACATGGTATCCTAACATACCCTGCCCTACAAGTGATATACAGAACAACCTAATAAGGACAGATAGAGATTTTATCATTACTGTCCGTTCGACACTTACTACAAAAACAAAAAAAAAAAAAAAACTTATTGAATGGATAATCGTATCATGGAACCTGCCGTTTCTTCTTTTCTGTCAAGTCGACCGCTTGAAATGTAACTTATACAATCAATACTTTTAATCACTCACTTTGAAGCTATTCCTGCACATGTCAAATATTTTTTCAAATCAACGGAAGTTGTCTTAACACAAATTTCATGTCCATACACGAATTTTAGCAATTCGTGTTTGCTTGTTTTCCTTTGTGATGCGACC
This sequence comes from Ophioderma brevispina, assembly GCA_023653785.1. Classification (NCBI taxonomy): domain Eukaryota; kingdom Metazoa; phylum Echinodermata; class Ophiuroidea; order Amphilepidida; family Ophiodermatidae; genus Ophioderma; species Ophioderma brevispina. The sequence goes on along the minus strand of JAMKCH010033906.1, from coordinate 81,800 downwards.
TCACATGGGGTCAACTTGTTTTCTGTGAACCTGGGTCAAAATTGGTGCCACACTGACCAACGCTGATGATATAGCAACAATGTATAATGCAAATTCGGGAACAACATTGGCTAGGTAGGGATGTACTATAGCTTACCAAACAATAACTAAAATTTTGTACATTTGCAAACCCAAACCTCAATTCCGTAAAATAGCCATGGATATAGTACCATGAAGTTAAATAATAGGAAAATATAACTTGCATGCAAGAACCAGGGATCCTAAATAAACATTACTTTTCGAATTCATTCGACCCCTTTTCCATCCTACATTATTATTATTATTATCCAAACTGAATTCAAACAACCCTTTAATTAAATGGTATATATTCTTCACTTTCGAGCCTCCGACCTTTATAACTCGAGGATGTTAAGAGGTGGGGCAATCAATGCCCGACATGCGTGTTTTGTCAGCATGCCACAGCGATGCCGAACATACCATTAACAAATAAAAACAGTTTAAATCGCCACAAACCCCCCTAATCAATGAAACAACAAAACACCTACAAAAGTAAATATATAAATATCATCATAACTCCCTCTACAAATATAAAAATAATCCTATTAATGAATACAACTAACATTAAACAAACTAGAATTTCGCGTTGCTCGGCTTTCGCGCATCGCATATCAAGATATATGCTGTGGGCCGCCCCATGACGCTTTGACCTGGCAATTGACCTTTGATCTGATCACATATGATCGCATGGTGCACCTATACAAAAGTTTTGTTCCAATTGAATTTCCAGTGTTCAATTTAGATCAATTTACATTTTTAGCCATTTTTTCAACTTGACCTCAACATGACCTTGACCTTTCACAGACCTTTTTACCTCATCACATATGAGGGATCCCATTGTGCTCCTATGACAGAAGTTTGGTCCAATTGAAGTTAAACTTTTCCAATTGAGGTCATTTAAAAAAAAACTTAACAATGATTGACACACACATCCACACAAACACACATACATACACACGCACAACGATTGCTAAATGTTCCTGCCAGCTATAGCTGGCGTCCCACAAAAACACAGGACCACTCCGAAATAAAACAATACTCAGAGCTATCTCCATTGCGCATGGACAAGGGGAGTGGAACCTCCCCTAACAAAACTTGGTATGCGCCCACATAAATAGTCTTTTACAAACACCTGCTGCAACTTCATACAGCGATTCGCTTACATCCTTGAACGAATGGATTTTTACTTAGACGAAATATATCACAGTACCAGTGCAATCGTGACCTGATTCTTTGCTCTTGTTGTTATTCGAACGTATATTTTATCTAGGTTGTTCGCTATTAAAAATCGCGCTGTTTCGACGGCCGCGTTCGCTATTTACAACAAACACATACGTGGTTGACTTTGTTATCTTGGGCACGGGGTTACACATGCGACAAACACAAACACAAGACGGAAAAATAACACACTTCTAGGCCGAGTTTGCTTACGAAATTCATTCAGCTTGAAGAGCACATCCCACAATTTCACACGATGACCAATTTTTGAACAAATATTGCTCAATCGAGTGTGCAATGGAGATACGCCTAGACTTTTTCGCCGTCTTGCGAACGGTTACGATTAGGATTATAAAAATTCATAGTGAAGCTAAAATTACTCTACCGGCAAAAAGTTATATACCGGGCAAGAAGAGAGGTACTATACCGTGGGGAGCAAAAAAGGCTACTAAAAAACGTTTATGCAAAAAAAAATGGTGATACTACTACCCATGCATGTGACTTTGCGTTTAACCAATCGGATGGACAAGAATCATCCTAGGAGGTATATAATATTCAACTAGAATTTTGCCGCGGTTATAGGATTTCTAGAGTAGGCCGTGATACATTTGCCATTTAACCATCTTTCCGTGCTACAATGCTGGGGATAACTTATTCCTTCACTAAAATTTTAAAAATATTATGTAAACCCGGAAAAGCTGTATCTCAAATGAAAAAGATTGCCACATTATTAGGGAAAAATGACTAAAACTCAATTTTTACTTCCAGAATGTCAGTGACCAATATGTACACGAAAACTGAAGTGAACAATAGAGCTAATTATATTCAACAATCAACCTACAAAACATTTCGTATCTTTTTTCATTCAGGGTATGCGGTCCCACACTCTGTTACTGCCCACACTGGCTGAATAGATTTTCAAGCTATCTCAGGTGTTATGAAAATCCCGTATTGAGCTCTGGAACTGTTAAACATAAAGCGGCAACATACTCACCTCGCTCATGATTTGTTATTTGTTAAAACTGTAGGTCCACCTGAATACCTTTGGCTTTCTTGGTAAATAGAAATGGGTTTTAAAACAGACAAATAACGTGTTGATTAAGGTTATTTTAAGCACAAATTAGGTCAGCCACTTGCCATGGGCTTTTCTTTATGAATTTTGGTCCTAATTTCTTTTCGAAAAAAAATTAGTTAATCATATGGTCAAAAGTAAATGAAAACACACAGTAGAATCTCAAGATTTCTTTTATCGCGAACGAGGAAAGAACTCGCAAGGGACATAACATTCGAAATCTGTTCAACTGCAGGCACAATAAACAATGGACCAGGTTGTAAAGAATGTGAAGTGTGTTCCGGGCCCATTATTGAGTATCTTTAGCCCCATTGTTCGCTTGAGATGCTGAGGTTATGTAGATCCATTGGTCACTGATATTATAGAAATAAATTGGTTAGGCATTTTATCATTTTTTCTAATAATGTGCACCCCTTTCATGTGGGACAAAGCTTTTCCTGGAAAAATAATATTGTTTTAATTTTTGTGAAGAAAATAAGTAATCCCCAGGTCTGGAGCACGGAATATTAATTAAAAGGGCCACATTGTATCATGTACCATAGCTATAGGGTTGAGGTTTTGATGGTGGCTAGTTGGGGACTGGTTTGGAGGGGGGGGGGGGAAGCTGGTAAATGTGGGTTGCCAGTGGGTTCATGTGGCCGTGGTTGTGATGCTTCTAGGGCAGTGGTTGTGATGCTTCTGTTCAGAACCTTATGGGTCGCGGTGAGCAATTTTTTGATAACTGAGGTTGGCTGAATTTGTATGTTGAATTGAAGCCGACATTTTCCTGTAAGTGTTTAGATTGTTTTTAAAGGGGCATTCGTGATCCACAGCCTCAGTAATCCAAGTGTGCCCCATATTAGTGCACATTCGGTCGCATCTGTAAGAAATTTCTTAATTTTGTATTTGCTGTCCGTAAACGGGCAGAAAAATTACAACATAGTAGCCTATGGGGACCGTGGGAAACGAGCAATTGTTCATAACACAAAAACCGCCAAGAAGATCGGGCTCACCTGCTTCAAATTGGAGAATAACTTTTCTCAAGGATAATATAGTGATTAATGTGAATAAAACAGACGGTGCCGAAATCAGAAATGTACCTTTTTTTAAATTGTTTATGGTATATTGCCCTCAAAATTTTGATTAAAATATTTTATTTTCTAATTTTATTTGAGAAAAGATTTCTCACGGGAAGAAAATTTGTTTATGATTAAAAAAAGAGAGCAGGGGATTTCCCTAGTTTGTTTTTGCAAGATGCACCTTTTGTTGACAACTAGACAGGTGATTGGGAATTTCCCAAGATGTAAACTTAGTAACTGAGTCAACTGTTTATGCTTTAAGATCAAAACATTGCATGACCTGGGGATTCCCCCATAGAGTTTATATATGGAAAGTGATGTGATTCAGATGAGGTAATTTTTGTGAAATTCTGATTTGACAGTGCTAGGTTATGTTTATGCATGATAATGTTGTAATACCTATTTTTAGTATTAGGGAAATAATAGTTATGGAAAATATTGGGTATATATTAAGGAGAACTTGGCCAGAAGATTCGTCAGCATTTGTAATCAGCTATACAGTATGGTCATAGCTAGTTTTATCTACAATAATGGTAGATTTATGCTCCACACAGTGCCAGGATTTATTAGATTTTCAATTCCATGTGAGCAGAGTGCTGTAATTATTCTACTGCCGTCTTTAAAGCCGAAAGCGCTGGGAATCAAAATAGGATTCCAATTGTGGACAGATAGAAATCGTGGTTGTTATCTTGGACTGCTATACGGGTGGAATAGTAGTTTCATCGAGGGACTTATTTATCCTTAACGTCTTGAACTGCTGGACAAAAATGATCTTCAGGACTGAGAAGATTCCAAGGGAATATTACCTGAGGATTTATAAGCGTGACTTTGCATGCTGTCATTTTTGAAGTCTTCGCTGTGAGGACTATCATCGTTGAACTGCAACGTTTCATGTGGACATTACTGACATTCTTAGGACAATAAGTATTAACTAAAATGTGTGTAAATTTTGTAATTTTGATCTATGTAATGTTGTTTGGACATACCAAATTCTTGAACTAAACCAATCAAAGATCATTAAAACTGTTATATTATATAAAATTCAGATCACTTGTGCACAAGCTCCATTTATTTGTGTTTGAAAGGTATTTCTGACCTTAGGCGTACTACACGAGACGTCAATAACAGTTGTCAAATATGAAGTGTAATTCCGTGGCTGCATGCTCAGGCAACTTTCAAGTTTTTTAAGGTTGACTGTTGGTTCCATTCAGGGTTTGCCATTTTCTTTCTTCCACAGTTGCAAAAAAAACATGTTTTTTTCCTCAGTTTTTTCCACTTGGAAGAAACAGGTAACTGGTTATTTATTTTTAAAAAACACTTAAAAAACAAAAAGTCATTTAAAAATGTTCTATTTTTAAAACTCAATGACTTACAAACCCTTTGGTTTATATACATACATTGAATGAAATATCGTGAAATAATTTAAAATAAACCATTTAGGGACCCCCTTCTTTTCCCTCCGCCCCCCCCCCCCCCACTGACCCCATGCAATTGCATAATTAAACTCACTGATCACCACGGCCTAATATAACATACTGAAAAAACTGATTAGACACTTTTCACACCAGCAAGGCCAAGCAGAGACTCCTTGTAAAGACTTGAATATCTTCAATTTCTTTAAACAAATGTTATAGTCACCCCTAACCCAGGTTCTCCCCACTAAGCAATACAAAGTTAGATATGTATTAAGTACGATTACAACAGCAACCTTTAAAACAAAGAACACTAAAAACAATGTTTTTAAAAATTTTAGATTTTGTTTTAAAATTAACAAATTGGCCATACAGATTTTAAAAGCTTTTTTCATTGTTTGTATCTGGAAGATTTGGAAAATGGGTTCCAAATTATCATCTGTATAATATTTGATGCTTGACAAAACAAACTAGTGAACAAATTTACTATATACTTGCAAGGAGTAGTGGGATTTTCTCACTTCGAGCTCATTTTCTCTTCCTCCCTGTATTTTTTGCCAATCCACATAGCCATTTGGGGTTGAGTACAGCAATTGCCCTACATTTCCCCACTGACCCCATTTCCCATCAAAATCCCACAGGGTTTTGACAGCGGTTCTTGTCAAAACCCCCCCCTTTGGGGTTTGTTTTTTAAAAAAAGAAAAAACCTAAAAAGAATAAAAAATTTTGAATTATAAAGTTGCCATATACAGAAAATCAGAATGGCAGCAAAATTCAGCGAGAAATTGAATCTCGCTTGCAAAAGCAATTTCAAAATTTCGATGTTCTCGAAGGAAAAATTTATGCCCTCACTAAATTCAAGTTCACCGATACCAAATTCGGCGAGGGCTGCATTGTAAATTTGGTGGGCGAAGATCCCCACAATAAGTTCAAGGTTTTTGCCCCGGGCCTCCTCACCGAGCGTCTTCACACCTTGAAGAAATCAGATCTGCCCGTGTTCATCAGATCCAATGGCAAGAAAAAATGCAAAGGCTCAAAAAACTAAATTTTACTACGGTTTTTGATTTGGGTTTTGAATCGAGTATGGTCTGAGCTCGAGAGGAGCGAGTAAAATCCCTAGCTTTGACCAGGATATTTTTTTTATTTGGCCCTCCGGTCCAACCCCCGGAGGGGTTGGCCCCAGACGGACTAAATTTTTTGTGTTGAAATTTATGCAAAAAAAAAAAAAAAATGCAGTATGAAATTCGAAGTCCGTTTGCCAAATAAAAATTGACGGCTAGAAACCGGGGCAAATCTATATACTCTCCGATGATAGAAGAATCGATGGGACTGCACCATCTATTCGGCTCTAAAGGCAACTTCAAATAGTTGGAAACTTTGACACGCAAGAATTTAGTCAAATCTATCTCACCGACGAGGATGTCACTTTGCTGAATGAGGACTCCAAATGTAAGTTCAAGGTCTTTCCCTCGAGCGTCTTCATAGAATATCTAGAATGCGTAGAGGAATCGGATCTACAGATATTTATCCGATACAAGGGCAGTTGATAGGAAATATACCTGAATATTTCTGCCCTTTCCTTGCCAGAAACCAAGTCAGATTCTGAGTCGGAATCAGAAGGAGATTCCGATTATTATTCCGATTCTGACGACGAGACCGGTAAGCAAAATATCCCGACTGGATAAAATCCCAGCCGGGGAGATTTTTTTTAAAGAAAAAAAAAAAACACCACACTTATTGTATTGCAGTAGTTCTACACATTCAATAAAAACTCTATGCAGTATATACATGTAGCGCACACACAGTGTTGTACCGCAATATATGACCCTTGGAATACAAGTCTGTGCAGATGAAGGTAAACAGAAGTCTGAACTGATGTAAATTCAACCGTTAAAATTTTTTTTTTTGTTGGTTAATTTTTTACAAAAAAATTAAAAACGACCCTTTTAAAAAATTGTTAATAAAATGTGTAAATATTTTGTTTTTTGAAATTTTTTTATCAGTTTAGTATATATATTCTAAAAATCCTGTTGGTTTAGATATCTCTGAGGCCTAGCGGGTTATAGAGTATCAGAGATGCTATTCTGTCAATAGACCACAAGACATATATCTGGGTTCTGTCTACTGTGGCGATCGGATGGTATACAGAACCTGATTCAAAAACTTAACCCTAAAACTTAGGGACGAGCATGTGTTTTTTTCAATCATCCCTTAGGTTTAGGGGGTTAATTTCCCCTCGGGTTTGCCAACATTGTCCATAAAAGGTTAGATTTGAATTTTTTTTTCATTTAATAAATGGGGGTCATTGCACTTATTTTTTTCCTCTATCAATAAGCGAAGTCTAAAAAAAAACCTGTGATATCGCAGCAGGGATTTTTTTTATTGTTCTTCTTTGTAGATTGTATTTTAACCATGTTTTTTGAGGGGTTGTACTTACTGACCTACCTTCGAGAGAATTTGTCCCCAAGGCTTGTTTTTTTCCCAGCTCAATTCCAATCTGCTCCACCTCAGACCGAATCTCTCGCTCCCTATTAGCCGTCAATTCGATTAATTCTGCACGAGTTCTGGGTTTAATTCAAGCCTTGTGGGATTCTGTAATGTCTAACTCCTTAAGAATGTGATGAAATTCTTTGTTACTAACATTTCCTCTTGCAGCGCATTGGACCCTAGATCTTTCACGGTATTCAGACTACGGACTCAGCGGATCTTTTGATTGCTCTCATGTTTTTCAACTTTTTTTCTCGTGCCTTTCCGAGAGCCACGGCTGGCTGCGCTTACATCCACCAACAATGCACACACCTCCAAGAGGAAGTGATACAGCAGCTCTATTCCACTGCCAAGGTCCACTGCGCCAGTGCCTGAACCGACTGCAATAGGTACAGAGACTTGAGGCGAGAATGTAGAAAACACATTCATGCCGGTCTTGTATTTCTTATGGGCTTATCTCGGTGATCTCTTCACCTTCCAAAAATTCTATGATTTGGAGATTTGTTTGAGTCGAAAATGCTCTACGCTCGTTTCACCATCGGACTGGTGACGATCAGGATAAATTTTCGGTGCCGCTAGGGGCTCATCTTTTATTTATTATATAAGCACTTCATCGTCGGTTAAAATCTTTCAAGTGAGAATATACAAGTGTGGATGCTTTCCGATTTGCTGAGATGTCGGTCATAGAAGCTTATAAAAACATAGTGTTCGATTCCATAATGGATGTCTGTTAAGATTCATAGTATTAGGTTTTCATGCATGTTTCATCTGAAAACATCATTCACCCAGAAGCATAATTGTATGTTTGTACTCGATTGCGATGTGATTGAGTTTGGTGGGTTTATCCAGGGAGATAGTTTCGTTTCAACATGATTATGTACCCTCATGATGGAAAGTGTGTATAGAGGGAACATCCTGCCATTCGATCTGAATGGAGGAACGGTTACCTTTGCGTGGTGCCATGAATCCCATAGTGATTTGGTTATTCGGTATTGTAGGTGAATCGCAGGATTGCTGAAAATTATAGAATCCAGGGTTTGGGTATTCCAGGATTAAATGCTGTTAGAAGCGTCGTGTTTTGCCTCTCATTAGTTCCATCATCTAGAAGCTCACACCTCAGTGATTGTTATTCCCTGCGGTTTAGTGTTGTGTATACATTTTCAATGGATCTCGAAGATTATTTGGAATCTGCACTTGGAGTCATTGCCAAGATTAAGTTCTTTCTTAGCTCTAACGGAAACATAGGCTTTGTTCCATCTCATGGGGGAAGACCATATATCTCCCGAGATTTGTAAGGTTTTACGTCGTGCTCATGTTGCCGAGCGCGTCCACGTAACCTTTACAAGATCTTCATTATCGAGTGGAGGACCGCTATTTTTCCACATTGTGCAAGTCCTATATCCAAATCCCCAGTCATTTCTCCCCGCTTGGTCAAACTTGAGGCGATTTAGGTAGAGACGAAATTTGAAAACATAGCAAGCCGTTGAAGCATCGTTCGATCAGCCAATTCCACTATTTTTTTGTCCCCATATTGATCGATCCGGTCATGCGACTCCAGATTAATTAAGAACATCAGCCTTCAAATTGCATAGTGTTTGTAGTCTACTTCCCCAACCACGTGGATGATCTCCGATTCACTCGATGACAGTGATTGACATTCTTTTTATTTATTCTAGTAACCGTCGACAGGCAGTTGTGATTATCCAATTTATGAGCGGCACCGTTGTTCCACTGAATTTTGAAATCCAAATCGATTCCGAAATGTCTGGGGTAAGTATCATCCAACTCGGTTTCGTTATCAAATCGTGTAACACTCCCCAAATTTAACATCAGCGCATAATCGGAATGTTTTCAACAGTGATACCCTTGATTTTATCACGATTCATTTGCGAGATTGTCAGTGGTGCTTGTGGGCTTCAGGTAACAAAAATCTCTTGGGGGTAAAATTCCACAATCCTACGCTGTGTAGGTTCCAGAGTCCAACCAATCTTCATAATCCAAAACCTACATATATCTGATAGGCTCTGGCAACCAAAACTTGCAAGATTTTCCGGAATAGTCATTTCGATCAACCGGTTTCACGATGACTTCGAGGGTAAGTCTGTGATCGCGCTAGTTAGTTTTTGAGCTAAACTTTGAAAAGAGTAAATTTCCAGCTGAACAACATATCTTGGAATGTTGCATGTCTGAACTCCGTATCCTTACGGTCATATTCTTGGTAAAGGTGTACCATCTACCCAAACGTGGATCTCTTCAGCGCTATTTATCATTCAGATTTCATCGAGTTTGTAAGGTTGGCGGACCTTGCTAGAGTTAATTATGTTTAGCTTTGCATCTTTTTTATTTTACTAAAATAAAGATGCCTCAGCTATCGTGTTGGTGGGTTTTTGAAACTGACTATCCATCTCGTTGATAAACAGGAAAGGAATTCAGGCATGAAAAAGGGCATGGAATCGGTTCCAAACATATGGATGAATTACAAGCTTACCAAGTTCAGATGGTGGACCATGACGAAAAATTATTCAAAAATGGCTGTCCAACACGATGAAGTTTTGGCAGAACCAACTAAATTTTGTCGTTTGGCAGCGATCTCAGGTTGGCGGATTTCGAAGAAAGAAAGAGAAAGAGTTCAAAGAAAGAGCTCCAACACTAGAACCCAATGATCAGGAGCGTCGTCAGATGTCCGCCTACTATCAAATTAGACGAATTTTGAGGAGATGAAACTGTCCTATTTCCCGCCGAGCGGTCTCGTCATGCTCTAAATAATGCAATCGATTATGAAAGGCCTTTGAGAGGATATGAGCGAAATTCGAGTATTAACAAATGAAAATTGTCGGCAGAAAGAAATTGATCCTGAATGGCTTTGGATGCTAGATATTTGCCACTAACCCCCCCTAGGAGGGGTTTGGTCATGAGACAGAAAACGATGGCTATATTATGAAGGGCAATTCCAGTGTGTTGTTACATTCATCCAGCGGAAAATTTGGCAGTGGACCAGGCCATACATATACAAGGTAGAATACGTAGAACGGAATGTCAGACGAGATCATGGTTACGGTGATGTGTCTTCGGATGGCACCATTTATTCAGTCATAGGATCTTCGTTGGATTAATCTCTGGATTTACTAGGGCTGGTGGTGAGAGGATCAATGTATTAAATCAGGCTTATGCGTTGGGCATCCTAGGAGCACAAGCTCAATCTAGGTCAAGCATTAATAGGTAAAGGTAAAGCTTTCGATGCGCTAAAAAACAGTTTCTAGCCAATGGTATAGCGATGCCATTCAATCAGCAGTCGATATCCCAAGCTCGATAGAGAGTATCAGTCTATACCCTGACAGTACGCTAGAAAGACAACTGGATTTTGTCGTGGGTCAAGGTGTATAACCTAATCACCCGCAACATGGGACCTCCACTGTGTGGAGTTTCAAGGGGTACAACAACCTTATCCAAATCGCAACTACGGAAATGCAATGGTCTTAACGAAAAGTAAATGACGAAGTCCTGTTCAATAAGAATTATCCGAAGATTTGCCGACATACCCACCACAATTGAGGAGGCGGCACTGTACGCGGTCGTAGCAGATATGAGGGTCGTATTGAGGCTGACGATAAGACTTTTCTCACGATGAAAAAAATGATGTGAACGGGTTGGGGAAATTTTAGGATCGATAGCATTTGGAGATAAATAAAATATGGCACCCCCCTGTAATTATCTGATTGGCTCCGCCTTGACCAATGGTCTGAGCTTCACGGGAGCAAATTTCCTTTCAGTCAAATGGCTCGTCGGTGATGAACGTGAGAGACACGATCGTGCAATCGAGAAATGCAAACGAGAGAGATCAGTGGAATTAAGCTAGACTAGAGAGAATAGACTATATTAACAATAAAGATGAAACAGGAAGGTCATGCCGAACAAACCTTCAAAGATGTTGACTGGCTATCAGACAGATTACAATCTGACCGGGGGATTCAACTAGAAGATTTCCCTCAGAGCCTCAAAATCCAAGATTATCTAGAGGAGGATCAAAAAGAGGCTATTCAAAAAGGAGAGTTGGGCTTATTGGCTGCTGTTGGAATCACAGCTGGGACAGGAATTTTGGTTTGGTATTCGTTTGAGGAGCAAAAAAAAAAATCCCAGCAGGAATTTTAACGCTTGGGATTTTTTTCTAATTGCCTGGGCTGATTCCCGGGAATTGAATCCATGAGTGACCAACCAATCTCTGATCATGGTCGCTGAGAAACGCTTACAGGACAATTTTACACCATCTTCGAGATCCAATTTACCCAAATTCGGACGGCTGATTTTGAGGAAGTTTTTCATAATCATGGTTTTCAAATATGAGTCCGCCAAGAACGCGGAAGTAGTGATAAGCTCCGTTGCACGGATAATTTCACATTTGCACTCGCCCCCATTTTCCCCCTTTATTTTAATGAGAAAACATTGAATCAAGATCGATGTAAATGCGTAAATTATTCAGCGAACAACCGACTCCAATTGTTGGCATGTTTTGAGTAGTTTCTTCCATGTACAATTTTTCCAATGTTTTCATTTCATTTCGATTTGTCGCGTTTGAGATGCTGTCATCACACAAACCCGTTCTCTCCAGAGTGAACTCAAGATCATTGTCTTACGAGCTACATTCAACATTTGGAAAAGTCGTAGTAAGCACTGACACAACAGCCCTATACAATTCCGATATTCACCTGGAATTTGAAGCTTTGAGATCATCTGAACTGGCTAGATCCTGAAAACCAACCAGATGGGTAGATTCAATGTTTGTTCGACAACATCACACGCATTTTTATTAGTGAGAATCTGTGAATAAATCAGACACAGTTTGGAATTTCTCGATGGCACTTCAGGCCAAGAGCATGAAGGGTATTCTAGTTTATTCGTGGATCAAACGAGGAGGAAGGCAAACTACCAAAGAAATCTGAAAGTTCTACAACCCCAAAATTAAAAAGGTTGTTTTTTTGTTTTATAATATTGTAAATCTTACAGAAAAATTTTCTGCGGAAATGAGACCAACTCGGATGTTTAACGAAATCAGAAAACATTTTGCCGACGGAAAACACAGAACGGTCCCTCATTTTTTCAAGGAAGGTCATTCTGGCTGATGTGAGTTGCGGAATATCTAACCACGAAGTACGGTTTTTGGTTGGAATGAGGTCTACCCAGCAAACAAATAAACGTTGGCCACAACGTTTGTTTTGGTGTGGATTTGGTATGTACGTCTTGGTCATAGGAAACGTTTTTAAAACGTTGGGACAACGTCTTTCGTATCGACCAATGATTAGCCATCAGCGTGGTTAGATTGAAAAAACGTTTATAACGTTGACAGACGTCATGAAATACGTACTGTAATGGGTACGATATAACAACGTTCATACAACTTTCATAGAACGTTTAATCTATTGGTCATGTGAAGCGTATTTGGAACGTTTTTTTTAGGACGTAGATTCAGGCATCGGGTGCCAGTTTAGATTGGTCAAATTAAAACATTTACCGTTTCAAAGATGCAAAAAATAGGACCCCTACACACTGTATTGACACAAACAACATTACGTTTCTATACCGTTTTGTCAAAACTTTATACAACGTTGGATCATTATAGCCATTCAGAACGTTTCACACGTTCTTACAACGTCATACTTAAACACAACCTTATAATAATAAATAATAAAATGGGAACCAAGGTGCAAGAAGTTCTCATGAAAAAACGCTACAGTCTGAGAATTTCTCTAAAAAAAAAACACCACCGGAGTGTAAGCAGCACCACCCCCTCCTTCCCAAGGTCGTCATCGTCCTGAAATGATTTAGTCCCTGTACATGTTAACGTTGTATAGCTCGTTGACATAGGGTACCCGATTCGCACATGGCGCACAACGAAATACCGTTAATAGTTCAAAAACTAGACCAGTACCTCAGACGGACACACGTACGTTGTTACAATATTTCGCTCCAATTTCAACGGCTTCACACTATACACCTTAGCCGAGTCTGATGATATGGAGGTAAGAATCGAGTTAACACAATTATTTCTATAAATTGTGTTATCAATTATTAGCTTATATTTATATTATATAACGATCTTTTGCAAGCATGATGTCAAACGGAATATGAAATTTGCACTGGTGGGGTGGTTGTATCCGGTTGTCATAAAGTATGTTGTTGACCTTCTGTGAAAGTGATATGTAATGTAATGTAGACATAGATATGAATACGAGAGGGAGATCATTATATAGGCCTATGTTATATGTATTTTAAAAAAGGATGATCTAGATAGACTAGGCCAATGCAATATTGTAATCTGGCTTTCCATATGTATGCCCGGGCATACGGTACGCGTACATGACGTGGCTGTGGTAGGGAAGGTAAATTTGTTTACAGGGATAAAAGCACATGATATAGGGGGTTAATACATAAGGCAAACACCCAATTATATATTTTTAAAAAAAGCTATCTTTAACTAGTTACAAATACCGGTCATGCGTATCTGGCCCTCCTTGTTTGTTGTAATTGTTGAAAATTACTAAACGATAATACTTTTATACTCTATCCAACAGGATCCAACCTAACCTTTTATATAAACATAAATATTTCTGTCATTTGTGGGTGGATACGATAATCACGTGACATAAATATTCGAGACTAGTTCCCCAAAATTTCACAGGAGGGAAGAAAGTTCCCATAAAAAGCTACTATTTCCCCCATCACGGGGAGGAAATAGTCATTTTATGGGAACTTTTTCCCTTGCATTGGTTTCTTGACTAGGCTTGAGTCGCGGTGGCAGCTGATCTCGACTGAACTTGTCAAGTTTTCAGAATGACAGAAAGAGTTTTTATATGTTATATAAAACAAATATCACTGCTTATTAGATGCGTTAATGGTGCAAAACCTCCCTCGGTGGACGGGCGAACGTGGGCCTACTAGTTTCCTCGACCTTCGGTCTCGGGAAATAGTAGGGCCCCACGGTCTCCAGTCACTCGGGTAGTTATTTGCACCATTTCCCTCTCCTCGAGCAGTCAATATTTGTATAATATGACCCCACCTGTCCACTTCTAAAATATAATGCACTATATCGTGACGCGTGAGCTATATTACCAGATGTTATGAGTCACAAAAGGTGAATTATTATTATAGTGTTATCCCGACTGTGGACCTGAATCAGAATAGGAGAGGGTCGACGCATGGATTAGAGTATAGTTCTAAAAAAATAAAACCTGCCATCTCTGATTAAGTTCTTGTAAATGGTTTCGTTAGTGAAGTTATTTCGTTTTAAATGGCTGGCTAATGTATCATTGTCCAAACAAATGGTAGAATATCAAACTTCTAGGACAAACAGGAAATGCCACAAAACATTGGATTGTTTTTGATCTCAAAATCAGTAGTTTTCGATATCATAATAGAGCAAACGGTGTGTAATTAAGAAGCCATACGATAATTTTGTGTGAATGTCACTTTTTCTAGGCGACATTGGTCATTCTGTATGTTTTACATCATAAGTTTATCTAGTTAGCATGCAGGGCACATTTATAATAATTAATCATTTTCAAAACAAAAAAAACGTTTAATGTATAATATAATTTTTAAAAATGATTTTCAGGAAAATATCATGTAGGCCTACACTTCAATGTCTACATATGCCCGGTAAAGGTGGACAATAATTCTCCACCGCTATGGAATTTGTGCTTGAAATATATTGTGTGTGGGGTGTGTGTATGTGTGGGTTTTAGAATTCATCACCATTAATTTTAAACTTGAACTGGGAATGTTTATGTAGATCAGGTGATTCTGGTTCTGAGTGTTTGAAGTAAGATATGCTTGCATGAACGATCTTGCATTAAAAAACATCTACCGTACCGACTTAACGCAAAGTATCATGAAATTTAATATGATAACTCTGAGCGTTCAGATGTTATGAGTTAATGAGTTAAAAGCAGATAGTGGACTTGGTGTGATGTCCTGTATTATGGACGCATAAATCTGTACAATTATTTTAATTCTTACTATTTGGGACGGGGACCGCGAGGCATGTTGTAAGATTTATGGTTAGATTCGTAACACCTCATTTTTTTCTTTTTTTTCAATTTTACAATGCATCTGTGACAACTATAGTTTCCTTAAAGTTATAAAGAATAATAAGAAAACAATTTATATATAAAAAAAGACAAATTAAAAACAATTAAATTAAAACCTGACGGTTCCTTTTTCATTTGAGGGCAGGACAGGGGCAGTGCCATATAGCTGAAAGGCAAGGGCACATGTAACGAAGTTTAAGGTATTATTTGATTCTATAGGGTATCACCCCCCACAAAACAAAAAAAAAAAAAATACCGTAAGCGGCCCCAATTACAGGTTTTATTAAAATTATGAAAATTATTTACAGAATTGGGAAATTATTCTCATTAGCTTTTCAATACAGAAAACCCCATTTGAGTCGGTGTCCGAAATAAAGAGATAGAACCTCTGTTCACTGTTAAACACGGAAAGGAGTCATATGCATAACGATTTCAAACATTATAACAGGGGATTTACAAGTTGTGAATCATAATAAACAAGGGATACTGCATGATGTCTGTTGAATATGTCTTGTTATTAGTGTGATTATGTTGCAGCATATTTTAAAGCCTTTGCAATGTCA
Organism: Ophioderma brevispina; assembly: GCA_023653785.1. Lineage (NCBI taxonomy): Eukaryota > Metazoa > Echinodermata > Ophiuroidea > Amphilepidida > Ophiodermatidae > Ophioderma > Ophioderma brevispina. The sequence continues at coordinate 65,852 of JAMKCH010033906.1, read as the reverse complement.
GAATTTATTTTCAGAGCAAGTTTCATTAAAAAGTTAAGAAGCACGAGTACACCATCCAATAACAATATTGTGTTAGTGTGTCCGCATAATAAACAAACCTGCCGTTTACAAGTTAAAGACAGTGATTTTATTCAATTGGCCCAATCTAGTCATTTCGGATCCTAAATTCAGACGGGAGATTTCTGTATGGAAAAGCTAATGAATAATACTTCCTAATATGTAAAAATATTTTCAACAATGTTTATAAAGACTTGGGAATACGGGCCGATTTTAGGTATTTTTTTGGGGGGGACAATCCTGTATATATTAGTTATAATTGTGTATATTTCGTAGATATCTGTCATAGTATCTAAGTTGCTACACCAAATTGCACGTGCTCATTACAAAACTTAGAATTGTGGTAAATATGCTTAAACTTAAGACCAGTGAGTGGGGCTATAAAGTTAATTGCCACTGAAATTTGTCTTTAGCAGAATGAAAGCCAAAGAGTAAGAGGGATAAAGGGACTAGGCGAAAAAAAATCTTTACTTAATTGAGACAAAAAAACAACAGGCCGTAGTAGTTTATTAGCAATTAAGTTTAAATAAAATATGAATTGAATACAATCCCTAAACATATAATGACCTTGAACTGCATTTTTCGTAGAAACTTGCATAAAGAATCATGAGAAGAAAGAAGATGTTATAGTGAAGTCCGTTGGGAGTTTTGAACTCAGTCAGGGAGCAAACTTCCAGCATATGAAGCCTAGGTAAGAACCTTTAACTAACCCTATGCGCGGTGGTTAGTGGTAGCATCTACCTCATTAATCTTGCAATTTGTCACATCAACATTGCATTGTGGACGTTTATATTTTCCAATAGACTTTCGGCAACTTTGTTTTTTTATTTCTCTTTACGTTTACATCATATAGTAACATAAACATATGATTGTCATGCTTTTATATAAAGTTGCCATGATAAGAAAGCAGCAGTGTTGAAGATAAGAATCTCCATTTAAAATTTTTTTGCTTTAACTCTGACTAAAACACAAGATTTTCATAAACTGGGACTGCTTTACGAGTGGTTTAGATTTATTAGATTGGGAATAACGTGTCAAACATTTCTGGTTCCAGATCCCGTGATTGCCGATTTGGACTACCTCCAGGGTCAATATACAAGCACCACTTCTTTTTACAGCTTACTCTGCCAAAAATTGGGAAATAGTCAGAAGATGGAACAAGATATCTTCGTATGATGCGGAATGACTTTCAACTCTTCAACTCTTCGCAAATCGATGATATTGCTAGAGTAACTCCCAAACTATCTGTCTGCAGATGAAACAAAAATGGATTTCTGCTAATTATCTCAAACTCATTGATTCTAAGACAGAGATTTTCGCTGCTGCATCAAATCATAAAACTGTTGCAAACTCCTGGACTCCAAAATCCCAACTTGTCATTGCTCCTGTCAACCATCGTCGCCAAAAAAAACATCACTATCAAATTAAAACTTGTGGCGTATCAAGACCATAAATTTGATTGAAGAGACTTGTTACATGCTGTCAGGGAACTTGTATTTTCTGGACTATTGCAATGGTCTTTTCTGCAACTATCTCGAATATCGCTTACAACATCTACATAACTTCGCGCATGTGTTAGTTTTTGCGTTGGACGTCAAGTTGAAGCTTAGCCTTTACTTACACACCTACACTGGTATGGTATTCAAAAGCCCGTCAATTTTTCAAAAAAAAGATCATCTGTAATGTTAAAGTGTCTTTAAGGCTTAACTCTACTAATATATTCTCTCATCAATGGAATCGCACCGTCCCTCATCACCACTGAGACCTGCAGCTTACTTCGGTCTGCAAAAGTACCTCATAGATCTCCAGCTGGCTGGCAATCAACGTTTTTGTGTCGTTGGTGTGATGGAATGAACTTATGACAGGCTTTCAAAAGTGTCTAAAACCGATTCTGTTGACTCTCGTGTTATCATGTGACATTGTATTTTTTTTGTAAACCCTTGAATGAGGCGTTTGTGAACTGGTTATACGAATCTTACAAGAGTTGTAGTCGTGTGGTAGTAGACTAGTAGTAGAGTAGTAGTAGTAGTAGTGTCGTAGTAGTAGCAGAAGTAGCAGCAGCAGCAGTAACAACAGCAGTGTCACCTGAAATATAACACTGAATTGAAATGACCACGAAAAGAGAAAAGGTAACGCTGAAAATTCGCCAGAACAAAAGAAATAGTAACGCTGAAATTGTTTTCAGCGGGTGGTTCAGTGTATTTTCAGGGTGATATTCGATGGGTTCCCAGTAATGAGCATCGACCCGATCGGGCAATTATTTCCAGATTCAATAGTGTGCGTTGTATATATGGTAAAGGAATGTATATTCTGCCTAGTAATCACACTGAAAATCCAATGATGTGGTCGAGCAAGCACCGTCATGGCCGGACGGCAGCAGACGAGTTCTATGATCCAATTGGAAGCACTCAAACACGAACCAAAGGTTAATAAAAATGCAAGACCCTCCATCTATCTGTACCGTTATTTATGTAGAAGTGTCGGCCCGAGAAGTGGTTAATAAATTTAAATCGGAGTTGCTGACAAGCCGCTGTGCAGAGGTGAACATCCTTTGTCAGGGCGTCCAGTATAGTGGTGTTATGGTTTTTATGACGGGCTTTTATGAGCATCCCCATTCCATGGTCGCCCAAACATTGACCGACGTGGCGTCAGGTTAAACTAACTTCCATCATGATCTTGGTGTTCATTTTCTAATTCCCCCATTTTTATCAAATAGTGCGAGATATGGGTATGAATAAGCATATAACACGGAACTAAACCATATGAAATCTACTGTATCGACCGTAACCTTCTAATAAATAGGGCATCCTAAACAACCAACCGTAGTATATCCCGTCTTAGACAATTTTCAGGGTTCGAATTCGACGGTATGCGGTATCGCATCGCTTTGGAGTCACAAAGTCATAACATTTTTCGGAAGCTTCCACTTTTTTCAAGGGGATTAGAGTTTTCTGGAGTAAATGTTGAACGAAATAAAAATGAGAATAATCTGGAACTGTTGTCATAGTTCTGAAGTTTTTCCATCTGGATACTTCTTTTTGTTCTTTAATAAGTTTTACTTTGCGGTCGTTGAAGGCTTTCTTTATTTGCAACATACTATATTTGGCAAGGGGTATTCCTTGTGGGAACATGATACACCATATATGTATACCTCAAAGTAATATCAATCAGCAAAAATAATTAGATGCGAATGATGAATGGGGAATACGATGTGGAAATAAAACACGGTGAGTGCCGTTAAAGTTAGTTTTATTTTAAGAAAAACATTACGAGCTTACTCACTATGAATTGCTAATGAATGTGCATGTTATGTATATTTTTATTAATTAAATTAAAACAAAGTCCCTTTCTGAGATTGGCTTGAGGACCTGCTAACTTGCCAAGAGAGCCACATCAGTAGCAAGGAGCAAACAGTTCCACCTAGCTCCAAGTTGCCTTCCGCAGGCACGACTGGCACGGACTTTAGGGGGTGGTGGGGGGGCTTTATTACGGCCGATCAGACGTTGAGGATGTCCCTTTTTAACACTACATGTGTTACCAGTTGTACGACTAATGCGATACTTTCCGGACTCATAATTTGGTTGTTGAAACTTGGTGTGAAAAAAAATTAGATCCATTGCTCCAGTAATTAGATGATAGGTTGGGTCCCTTGTCCACCAATTAGGGAGTGTCAGTAAAACTATTAACGAAAATCTAAATATTCATAATAAAGATAAATAATTAATATAACGGACAGAGATTGAAAGAGGCACTGGAACGTTTTTCACACAAACATGAAATTTCTCAATTTGCTCTGTCAAATGATTAGTCTAGGCCATTGGAAGAACAGAGATATTATTTTTACACATTTAAAATAAACCGAGGTTGAGCCGGGTGAGGTTTGTTTATAAAGTTGGTCTTATAAGTCACTTCACAGTTTTTTATTTAATTTTCTTCCAATTGTAAATTAATTTTTTGACCCGCTATTTGCTTATTTTATACAACCAGGACATGTTTGTTTGCTTTTTACTTTTTGCACTACAGCCCTGTTATTCTCTAGACACCCGATAGAGAATCCCGCCCGCCCCGGCAATTTTAGGTCATGCACTGTTTTCAAAATGTTCATAATTTTACAAGATGCACCCTCTTAAATTACGGTAAACCCATGTTTTGTGCGAGCCCATTTCAGACGTTATTGAGAGACTGAATGATTACCTAACCTATATAAAAATTACAATTTGGAAGCGAACTATGAAAAAATGTAAAATAAACAGGGCTAGAAAAAATACTATACACTCTGAAAAAGCTAGTTATTTATACGCTGACGTGAGTATAGTTGCCGTTAATATTATGGTTTGTAACTTACTTGTTTGTAATGTAAGAAATGAATTATGAAAATCGTTTAACTATAAAATGATGGGTACTACTTGGTTTTAAAGGGTAAGAGAAAACATGTGAGCTTCTTCTGATACCAAACTTCAATTTGATGGCGTAACAGATTGTGCGTTGAGCGTGTGCTGTGTGTGGGGGTGTGGGGGGGAATTGTCGATAGGTCACCCACCTTTAAGAATCACAATGTGTACTTTGACACAAAGGTTTAAAGTGTACACAATTTGTCGTGTAAAAAAATTCACAATATTGTTTCCTTTACCAAATAATTTGGTCACTATTTAACTACGTGAGCTGAGAAGAAGTTACAGCTGACTGACATTGTTTTGGTCAATTTAATTATTATATCGCAATATTTACTGCGTATGCTTTATCATATTTTCAGTAACGTTTGCATTTTCGTTGGCAGATTTAACACAAGCAAGTTATAAATGTTCGTATTCAACAGGCCCGTAGCCAGGAATTTATTTGGGGGGGGTGCGGATCGGATTTCCAGACAGACCGAAGGGAACTTTATTTGTCGAGAACCTATTTTTTCGGCTCGCTGCGGTCGCCGGTTGCCCCAAATTTTTTTACCATCGCATCCAAAATCTGAAGGGGGTTGGGGACTATATGACAAATCGTCGAGCGTAACAAAACACGATAATAAACAGTATAATGCGTTTTGACCAGTGTATTGAACAATAGTATTCAGATAACAACAACACTTTAAATACCAGGTGACAAAATTTCAACCTCACATAGCGGACCGTCAACATGAAAAAAGAGGAACTTCAATATGATAAAGCGGACCTTCTTTGGCATTTTTGGGGGATGCGTCGCACCCCCGCACCCATGGCTACGGCCCTGGATTCAACAGACATTACCATAAGATATATTATGTCGGATTTTAATGTGAATTTAGACAATCAATGGGTTTGTTAGGATTGTAACACATGCATTTTGAAATGGAACAACGCTTTTTGCCTTTGGTGCAGTAATATGAGGTAACGTTTCCATTTTTGCGCGTAGAACTCACTAAAAATGTTACACACTTTTGAAATGTATTTGCTTTATTTTTTATTTTGTTTAGGGCGTAATAGTAGCGGAAATGCAGAACGATCCATTTAATGTGTTAATATAATTATCGAGCAATATAATTATTGACTCATTTTGCTATTTCATATTTCAACAAAAACTTACGCGTCACGATACGACTTCTAAACATGTGTTCGCAATTAATTAAATACCTGCATTCCTATCGTATTGCGTTTTGTTTATCAACATAACCATCGATGATGAACAAGGCCAATTAACATTAGAAATCGACACAACCACCACACCTTCGCCACGTGTGTAATAATTACTAGTTCAACGTTTCCAATTGTTGTAATTTAATATCAAGTTAATAAAAAATGAGTAAAGAAGTGACTCAATAACCACGGTCATTTTTCTTCATCAAATCACGGAAAAGACTACAAGCCGATATCTATCTTGTTAATAGATCATTGGCAAAATGAACACAATCTTCGCAAACTTTCGGAGAATTAATGTGTAAAATGATAACCACAGAGATTTATATCTTAAAAATCTCAAACCAAATGAAAATGATATAATTATTTTTTGAAACTTTCAAATAAGATCGTCTCATGTTTACTATTTGACAGTGTTCAAGCTTTGACTTATGTTTGGTGGACAGAATGGTGGGGAAGTGGAATGGAACTTAAAGGGCAAAGATCATCTACGTAAAATACCATTTCTAGGGTGAAAATTTTGTGTAGAATTGTAGAAACTGAATCTGAAATAAAAAATGCAGAATTATTAACTTGAAAATTTTTCCCAGCACTGTACAGGCATATTTATGCCCGGAAGTCCTCAAATGTGAGCAAAAATCGGCCGCAAAAAAAATAAGTCCTTCAAACTGGGACTCTCAGGGCTAAACAACTATAAACTTGCTCAGACGGGAGGTCTTGGCTATAGCAAGTTTATATTTGTTTAGCCTTAAACCTCACAGTTTGAAGGACTTATTTTTTTGCGAAGGCCTTTATTTTTTTCACACCCTCCAAAATGTTAGGGGTTAGGGGTAACATATTACTACTTTATTTTTTTTCAGTAATTCACTTAGTCAAGTATTTATTATAAAACTATTTAGCTATTGAAATACTGAACAAAAAGAACTAGAAGATCACCATAGCTCAACCATGAGAGTTACGGTTTTTCAATAACAAATTGGGCGAAAATTGCATTTTTTCCAAATCAATTGTCACCCGGACCGCCGAATTCGACCCGTTACACAAATAAGAAATAGATTGTTCCCATTTAATGATTTGAATATATTACAAAGTACCCCATTCCACATTGAGATACGCATAAAGGAATTGGTCACTACTAGTGTTTTCATGTCATACAATCACAGGAAAGTATTAAGTCAAAATTTATTGTCACTCAAAAAACGGCCATGTTTTGGCTAAAATTGGCCAAAAAAAATGAATTTTTCTCCAAATCAGTGCGCAATCAGGGGGTTTAAAGTGCCAAAAATATGAGTCCATAAGTATACAAACTGTAAACATAATGTCAAAAATATTTAAAAATCAAAAAATTTGGAACTGTTTTCACCCCTAAATATTTTTTTCACAACCCGTGTCCGCTAAACGTAGGTCAAAGCTTTGAACGCTGTCATATACTATGCATAATATGGGTTCCCTATAGTTTGCTGCATATGTTTTGTTCATACACAAAAAAAAATCTGTCAATTGAAACATATCTAGACTTAAAAGTTTCTTTATCTTTATCATTTTAATTCCATTTGAGTGGACCAAGTTTAACACATTTAAAATGTGTGGTTATAGGTTTGGGCGGCGGCATCTCTGTCATTTTGGTCCAAAATTGACAATAGAAACACATTTTCTTTAGTCAACTGACTTGAGTTTCGTGCATGATTTGAATTATTTTCTAACAGCTTTCTAATAGCAACACATACGCAAACAGCTTAGCATGAATACAAGTGCCAATTGCACTGTGTATTCTTTGTGCGCAGGTAATAACTCAATGAACTTTTTAAGTTTATTTAATTATTATATAGTAATCATGATGACCCCTGGTGTGGAGACCACTCAATGTTAAGGGATATGTGAAACTTTAAATGTTGGTACACCATTATCGGATATATTCACCTCGTATGTGGTGCGGCGGGAAGTTGGAAAGTACTTTACCCTATGTGCAATGGTCTAAGTGGCTTCCAAATGAGCATATAACGCATACCTTGATTTTGAAATGTCGGAGTATGGGGTCAAGATTTTGATACAACTAAAGTTAACTTAGGTCTATAATGGGGAACGTTTACTCCTTTTCTCCAGTTTTAAGGTTCGTGAGTATATACTGCGTCTTCTTAATCTGAATGTGTACTTAATGTTCATAAGCCGAAATAGTATCAATCTTCTAAAAACTTTATAGTAAAGTGAAAACTTTCACAGTCGGCAAACACACACCGCTTTCACACACTCACTGCAGGGATTAGAAATTAAATACACGCACCCAAATGTAATTATGTACTGTTTGTGTGTTGATCGCAACAAGAACTTACCTGTAAGCTACTATACCATGTATACCGCCTACATCGGGTTTTATTGGTGCAGCTCATGTTGTGAGAATTATATAAAGAGGGTGGTACTGGGTGCATTCCATCACGACATATTTGAATGAAATCTCGCTTTGTAATTTTTGTCATAGCCTGAAATTTACATACTTACAGTTTATTTGCATATTTCAAAATTACAGGCAAATAAAAATACTTGCATTAATTATTTAATGCGAAAGTTATTCTTGCATTTGGTTATATTTCACAATCAGTGGAGTGTATACTTTGCAAGTTTCTTGTTTTATTTTCTTTGTTTTATTCTCCTTTATGATTCTGTTAGTTTATTTGAATTCATCAATCTGTCGTTTGATAATCAAGTTACGGATCATATTGATATATGCTTCCAAAAATAGCAAAGGGACCTATTAAAACAGGCTTGGTCATAAATCTAGCCAATAAGGATGTCCGTCAGTAGGCTATAGTTCTATTTTGTCCAATTATCTTGCACGGGGGGGGGAAGGTCGTAATGGAAAAGATGGATTGAGAAACTCAAATAGGTGCTATCGTATCGCGCAAAAATTCCTTTGGAGAAACTTGAAGATCAACGTGTGTTTGATCTTCCAATTATAATCAGTCATTTTAATCATGCATAATTATGGGGTCCACATATAATAGTTAGAATGTTGTGTTATTAAACAAAATAAAATCTGTAAATAGGGCCTTGACAACATCAGTCTAAAAAGTTTTTTTTCTTAAATCAATGTAATTTTTCATTGAGTAGACCAAGTTAAAATATCAAAACATGTTGGTAGGTGTTCGCGGCCGTCTGGGTCTGTTGTTCCACGTTGAATTGACAAAATTCTCCCTCACCTTAATACTATTTTTTAGAAATTAAACTACACGCATCAGATGTAAGTTGGTACTGTTTGTGCATAACACATCAAGACGACTTAACTTTTATGTAGATCTTAATACTTTTTCAAACATCAGTGGCCCTATGACACTTATACATGATACCTCAAAGATTATTAGGAATTAATGGTAACACCCGGGGGGAGGAGACGTCACCCCAATACTAACTGGATACAGAAAAGGCTGAAACTTTCATAGTCGGCACAAACACACGTACACACACCAAGTGTACCGTACACATACCCACAACACTGCACTTTAGAAATTACACGCACAAATTCAATTTTTACGGTTGTGAGTTAACCCATCAAGAACGAACTTACTTTACTATCCCAGTTTCAAACGACCGTAATCCTTTTCAAACGTGAGCTAAGACCGTGAATATCTAAAAATTACTGAATTCCAACGTGGATCCGAATTTTATTCAAAGTTGTGATTTTGGATATGAAGGATATTGATTTTCAGATGCGCTATTTCATACATTGATTTTTTTTAGTATCAGACAAGCCTATTATGTAGGCCCTACAGCAAAAAGTGATTTGGTTAGAAATTTTAGGGCGCTTTCATAGGAAATCTCTGAATCAGCCTTTTATAGATAAGGCGGAAAATTTCACAGTCGGCAAAACAGACACACATACATACACACAATCACGCCATATGCACCACACACACATACATACACACAATCACGCCCGCAACACACACACCCCCACCACACACACTTAGAAATAACACGCACCAAATTTGATTTTGTACTGTTTGTGCGTAATCACTATCAAAGAACAAATTTCCCCTTTATTCCAGTTGGTAATCACGATGACACATGGTGTGGAGGAACACCCATCGTAAAGGAATAGAATGGATGTGTAGTAGATTTTAGTGTCATGAGGTTTGAAATTTGAAACAATGGGGTGAGATCAAGTGAAAAAATCCTTGAAAAAATTTTAAAAATAACCGAACCCGCGGAATGTCATATTTTACTAAGGGAACACACCTGTTATCAGAATTCGGAAGCCCAAACTTTCGAGATCACCACGTGCTCTGTTTGTTTCATTTATCTTTATTTGGTCCTTACAAAATAGCAAAGTATTAAAAAAAAGGGTTAGTTAGAATAAATGGGGAAATTAATGTTTTGGAAATAAAGCAAATTCAATCAGTGACTTTTTCTCTTTTTAGGAGCTAATGTTTAAGTAAATATTTTCTTCAAAAAATAGAAAATCTTCAGTAGCTCAGTTAATAAGGTTCTCGCCTCTTAACCCAAATTTTAGGGGTTCAATCCCCACACCGGGATAGTTTTCGTCCTATTCCATCTTCCTATAATTAATTTTTAGGCACTAATGGTATTGGAAATATAATTGCTTCTACAATATTACTTTTTTACAAAAAATAATGTGATCACACCAGTAGGAATAGTCTCAGTGAGGTGAAAAGATTTCAATTTGCAAGGAAAGGATAGCTTCTAAGTGAAGGATAAGGTCTGTAGAATTCTCATAGTACCTTTTGCCAGCGGTAGAACCGTTGACCACGAAAAGGACAGAAGAAAATGGCAGTGCCCTCTCCAAGATACGCATTATCCCCCAGCAATTCCGCCGGTGTAGTAGGTGTCCCCGTCCCCCAGGACAGTAATGACCAAAATCTCCGATTCTGTCCTTAGGTGTTAGGGTCCGTATCATTTGCAGCCGGCGATGTTTTAGCCCCCAGCCCACCTGACTGTTACATACATGCAAAAAATCGATCTTTTGATGATTTTTTCCATTGCTCGCATTTAGCCAAATCACTGATAGTGTCTTTAACAAACCAGGTGAGCGGCCCCATTACAATGAAGGCATTAGTGCTAATAAAACCGGACCACATTACCGTAGTCCTCTCGCAGACGCTCTACCCATACGTTGCCGTTGTCCGTACGCGAAAAGCGGTCAAATACCAATACGCTCTAAAAAAATGGTCTATTAAACATTATATTTTGACTTTCCAAACCTTTACTAGTTTTAGCTTGGGTTCATTTCAACACATTTACACTCAGTAACCTTTTAATAGAAGATACACATTTAGTCTACTGTAATTATCATGCATTATAGGTGTGAAAGCTAGATGAGTTCATATAGGCCTACGAGAGAAGGAAACAAACAATTTGAGTACTGATCCTACTCATGATGACCCAGCAAAGGGTTTAAAAGTATAGCGGTGATGGTGTGTGTAGTAAGCATAGCGGGATAGGCGGTCACTATGTGCTATTCCCGTTGTGATTTTTGTTGTTAAAAGGCATGTTGATAGTTGTTTTATATTTATGTTATTACTTAGCTTTATCTCAGGCTTTATTTTAAACATATCCAACGACAATTGTATGTTCATGATAGGCCCAACATGTCATGTTGTACAGAAATTAGGCAATGCTAGAAATAAACCGCGGTCAATATAATCCACGGCACCAATGCATAGGCCACTCAGTCAAAGTACTCGAAGTGGAAAATACAAATGACGCAACTTATTGTCGATTTTATATAACACATACATTCATCATGATCATGGTCGGAAAGAGAAGCGGCTCGGTTAATGGTTTATGGTTCGCAATGGCCGCTGATGGTGTCTATACAAACGATGACCTCGGGAGTCCACTAATCTTGGGCGGGTACTCTTTAGCTCTCTTAGCGCATTAGGCCCATGATATCACTGGGTTAATAGCGTTACAGACAAGATATCAAAACTCAAGCAAAAACAACCCAAAATTGGCCGATTTCCAATCAAAACCCCAACTGTATGTTTTATTAAATACTAAAATGGACAATGAAAACTCATTACCCACAAATTCCAGTCAACTCCAGACGGATGCTCTCTTTAGGGAATGTTGAGTGAGGGAAACAAAGCTTAATAATAGTTCAGTTCATTTCGAAGGCCAGATGACAGAAACTATTATTGTTTGTTGTAATTTTGGGTTTTTGGGTTTGTTAGATTAAATAAACTCTGTGAAAGAAAGACATATTCAGTATTCCAGTTGGCATATCCTGCTTGTGTATATTGACATGTCATGGCGACATATATGTGGACAAAGTAACATTTGAAAATATGATCTACACTTATCTGTCCTTGCAGCACAGTTCAAAAATGTGCGTGATGCTGTCACAAAATAACAGAACCCATTGACATGCTATCCCGATGTCAATAAAAAATACGGAACCTCTAGGACTTAAGGAATCCGGGTTTCTCAAATTCAAGCACGTCAGAAATGTTCGGACACGGAGTGGAGTTGCGTGTATGAAAAAGAAAAAAAAAGACAGGATGTTCCCGATACCGGGTGCTTAGCGAATGACGTCTTATTTGGAAGAAAATGGGATTAAGAGATATAGGAGTTAGAAAAAAATCAGAAATATATTGGAACACGGGGGCGGTACATACGAAAATTAAAACAAAAAAAACCAAAACCAACCAGAAAAAACAAACCAAGCCAAAAAAACATGCAGCAGTTTAACAAAAAAATCTCTATCGTTGCACTTAATGGTTAACGAGAACGTTTTTAAGGTTTATTAGACAAACAAGAAACGAGAAAAAAAAAAAAAACAACAACAACACAACAAAGTTTGAACTGTCCTGCTTCTAAGGATGCTGAATTTTGCTGTGGACGAACAGAAAATACAAAAAAATAACCTTTTACATCTTCTTTTTCATTGGTATTCCCTGTATGACTGAGGGAAAAAATGAAGCCAGAGAAGTTGATAAAGCTACGTGTATACTAACTCATGCGTATGCTTATAAATGCCTTTTAATACTAGTTACATAGTTTTGGGACAAAGTATTCGACTGAGTTTCGGGAACGGGGCACCGGCCCTGAGTGAGGTGAAATGCAGTTGGACTTAGATGATTGAAATCAATCTGTATGGATTGAATGTGTTGGTTCATATCGCTTCAAACAACAAATTTACACAAAACTACAGAATTAATCACATACCATATCCCATAAAAATAACAAAAAGATCAATGGCAAATTCAGTACGTTTGTAAGCTATAATGTCCATCTGTCTTCCGCTCATATTAAAACAAAAAAAATAACCGGGAAGGATTAAAGGAAAGGAAAGAAATGTTGGATTAATGTTACCTCTAAATATCATGTGTTATGGAGAAAACCAAGCATTTCACGCAGAAAACATGGCGTGAAACTTGTGGGCCTAAAGCGGGTTTGCGTGAAATATTCGAGTGATGATGGGAGTTTTAACAAAAAATATTAGGTGCAATAATAACTAATAGTGTTATTCTGATGATTATGTCAATAAATAAGTTTGAACTTAAACCTGAACTTCTCCCTGTCAAAGGTCACGCTCAAGGGACTCCAAAACTAACTTGGTACCCAATTGGCCCAAGCAAACAAGAACGACTCATTCATTGAGCTAAATGCCCGGTTAAAATGCTTTGTATTGTTTAAAGATGCCTATTTTTAATTATCATAATAATAAGAATACCCAACATTTATATAGCGCAATAGCATCCAGATGCCTCATTGCGGCTTTACATAGCAAATAAAACATAATGTAAGATAAACCACAATATTATGAAACAAGGAATGTACTTAGGTCAAAAAGACCAAAATATAATGATTATCATTCACAAAGATATAAGCATTTACAAATAAAAAGTGAAAATATTTTCATATACATTACACTCTGTGAGAACAGTGATTTCAGACTGGTACCCAACAAAAAAGCACACAGTACGCAGAGTAGCAAGAACTGTTAAAACATGTATACAAAAGAGCATATTTCATACAATCAGATACATGATCTAAAAAGATTAGGTCTTAAGCTTTGACTTAAAAACTGTCGAACAGAGTTTGGAATTTTTCAATGATATGGGCATTCTGTTCCAAGATAGTGCAGATGCTGCAAAAGATCTTCTGCCGATGATGTTGATGCTTTAACTGGTCTCAACAGTTGTTGTGATGATGACCTTAATACCACGTGTTGGTTTGTACTCGTGCAACTTTCACTGATGTATTGTGGAGCAAGGCCATTCAAGGCCTTTGTAGGTGAGTAGCAGAACCTTATAACTCGATTCTCTTTTTCACTGGTAACCAATGTTAGCTCTTGAACGAACCGGTGTTATGTGATGTTTTTTCTTAACAAGTGCTACCATTCTTGCAGCTGCATTATGAACTGCTGCAGTTTACGAGTCTCGCTCTCCGGTAGTCCATAGAGCCAAGTAAGCCGTTGGCAAGAATCCGTCTTGAACTGACAAATCCATGTACAAGCTTCTCTTCGAATTGCGATTTAAGAACTTCGGATTTGACCGATCTTCCCTGAGAGCAAATATGGCGGATTGGACCATAATACTGTTTTACAATGTGAAAAATGTGATGTGATTGTCTATGACGACAACCCTAAAATTGGCGTGCTTTTAGAGACAGCAATTCCACAACTACTGTGGAGATTCCAATTGAAGAGAATGTAATGGTGTTGATGTTGTTGCAAATCGAAGAGGTGATTGTGAAGAATTTCAGTTTTTTCCATCATTTAATTTTAACTGATTCGATGTCATCCACTGCTTCACAATCGCGAAACAGTGCCTCAGTTGCCGAATTTGCATGATCCTTTTCAGCAGCATTAATTATCAATATACAGTTGAGTGTCATCTTGCATACACCATCATCTGAATGCCATCATGAGATCTAATAATATTCTCCAGTGGTGGTGGCATTAAACATTGTAATCCCATGGGTCCAAAAATTGACCCCTGGGGGACACCATCAATCAAGGGAAGAAAGCCCAGATGGAATTCCATCAATGACCACAGATTGAACACGGTCTGAAAGGTACTGACTTAACCACTCATGTGCAGCACCAGGAACGGATATGCATGCGCACATAGCGAAACGAGTGTGATTATGTCACACCTTCGTAGTAGGTAGTTAAAGAAAAAGGATTTTATGATCATATTGTTAAACGATACTGACATCGGGACCGGGCATGTATTAATTCGAAGCAAAGAGAACCAAATGTACCACGCCGATACAGAGCTCCCCGTAGTTCGAATAAGGATACATCCAACAGGTGAGTAGCATATAATAGGGCCGATGTTTGCGATGATTAGGTAACTTAAATATATCACAGGGAGTAGAGATTACGATTTACACACAGAAATTCTGGAAAGTCTGAGTCTTGCTGAGTATGAAAAACAAAAGGTCGGTAAAGTAAGCCATTAGACATACATTGAACATGAGTTCAGAAAAAAGCGGCACCGTTTATGGGATGACGACAGAAAAAAAGGCAATGAGAACTGCGTGGCTCCGGGTGGATACACTTTCACAGTGTGATTAGTGGAATTTGCAGTGTGTGAAGACTACATATAATTAGTAGCTTTTCAGTGTGATTAAGCAGCATTTCATCAATGTGATTTGTATTCCACGGTCGTCTGGCATAGTGGCATTTCAGTGTGATGAGCAGCAAATTTCAGTGGTGATTAATAACAAATTTTCAGTGGGATTTGGATTTCACTGCAGTAGGCAGGACAAGGTCTGTGAGGTCATTTGACATATGTGTATGAATATGGCAAATGGGCTAACCAATAGCTACATTGCATAAAATGAATAACAAAGAATCTCATTTCATGGATCGGATGATGCAATCAGTGTGTATCTTGGTTCTTTTGTTAAATTTTCAGTGTTCATGTAAGTCAGTTTTGCAGGGTCATTTCCATGCTTTTAAGGGTTTCTTAGTGAGTAGTTTAGTCGAGTAGCAACATCTTTGTTTATCACTCTAGAATTTTATTTGATATCCAGGTTTGGGGTTATCTCAAGATAAAAGCGTTCTTACTCAAGAATAAGAACATTATTTGTGAGTTCAAATCGTTTTAATTAATTGTTATCCCCATAGAAGGCATGTTATTTGGGGGTTCAGCTTTAATGTTGTCTCCAGATAATGAATGATTAACTCTAGTTACGGGGTGTTATTTGGAGATAAGGCTCCCTCCCTTATCTCTGGGGATAAAAAAAGGGCGAAGGTAATAAACGTGAGCTTCCATGGAACTGAAGTGTATAGTCCCTTTAACCTTATCCGGAGATTAAAGGTCTCGCTTATCTCGAGATAACACACCTTTTCTAACGAGAGATAACAATGATGAACATTAAATAACGGTCCCTTGGGGGTCTGGAAGTTAACAAATTTTATCTTGAGATTAAAGGCTTCCTTAATTATCCTGAGATAAGCTTTGGGCAAGAATTCTATATGTACCATTTCCTTCAAAGTTAATACATTTAATAACAAGCGTATTTATTTTTGGCCTTGGGGTTTTGCTGGTTTTGCTTGTGTTCGGACCGTATAAAAAAACAAATGTTTTCCTTAGAATTTCAAAGGGGTACGTAATGGTTCTCAAGATCAAAAACAGCCATTCCGAGGCAAGCTTATGTTACTTACTAATCATATATGTGTATTATAGTGTTAATACCTTTGTTATCTAACGGGCGCTCAAATTGGACAAAAATCCGGATATTTCGGTCCCGACCGTCACATGCTACAACAACCCTCCTGAATCTTGGTCATATTTTCCATATTATTTATTCGCATGAAGCATAATTATTTTTTTAAAAATCTTGTGTTATCGGTTGGGCGCTGTTAGTGGAAGTAGAAATTGTGGAAGTAGAACTGTGTACCTACATTTACCCATAGGACATATTATAACAGAAAATCACGAATGTAACTTTGAAGATAATAACAACTTGACCTACAGTACAAAGGTAACCTTTATTTTGCGATGTTAGATTTTTTTATATATGTCTTTTGTTTTAATGTGTCTATGTAGGAATGTATTTTTGGACCCACTCCAATAGTTTTTACCTATTGAAAACGCCCCTAACTACCAATGTTAGCTAAATCTTTCGAAACGTATTTGGACTTCGTTTAGACATACCAACAACTGTATTTACGTTCATACGACGTCCAAAACATTACAAAAGGTTGTATGAATGTAGACATTGCACGAATGTTATGTTAAACTTTCTCTGTTATTTGCACGTTTCAATCCCCGGTTTTTAATCACGAAAAGTAAACCAAAAATAGTAATTCACAATATTTAATATCTAAACGTTTTTGAACGTTATTTGGAGGTTATACAAACGTAACATTCAACCAAAACTACGCTATTTAAATGTTGAATGACGTTGTAGAAAACGCTATTTAAACGTGGGAATGACGTTGTAAGAAACGCGTTTAAACGTTGATTGACATCGTAGAAACGTCTGTAGGTTGTAGGAACGTTCTCCGAACGTGCTAATAACGTTATATGAAGCACAGTCGATTTAAGACGTTGCTTCCAAACGTTTATACGTTATAAAAACGTTGTGGAAACGTTACATTATAACGTTTTCACAACAGAAAAAAGGGCGAAAAATTTTGGTTGCCACAACGTAGATATTAATAACGTTAAATAACATATATGTAACATTGTCACACGTTGTTGTTGACAACGAAAATGTTAGCTGGGTAGCGAGGATGATACGATTCACGGAAAATGGGGGAAAAATCGAAGGTTGCTTGGACACGTCCATACATATAGAGATAGAAAAGAAGGCAAGAGGCTGCTGGAAAACCTAGACGCACATATTTTACGTGAAGGGCGGCCAGTCTGAATTCGGAAATGGACGGCTGAGTGGCGGTCAAAAATAGATTTTCCCTAGATAGTTAAAAAAAAAAAAAAACTTATATGGAGGTTGATTTTTTGCCGTACTAAAAATAAAAAAATGGGGTATCCGAATTTGCACACAGCGCTGTGATTTCAGGCGAGACGAGACGAGTGGGAAAGACAGAATTCATTCTGGATCTCATTGAAAAAGGAATACATAGACTTTTTCGAGTAGTAACATTGTGATAACTGCCCAAACTTGGAGCCATAAAGCCTACCTAAATCGGGACGTGGGTTGATCAATAATCCAGATCAGGTTTTTATGGTTGACCCCGAAGAATGGTTTCTTCACATCCTCCAAAGGAGGAGGATGTGTCAAATGACCAATCAAGTTGTTTTAAGAGTTCATAGGTAAAAATGACTGCCGGACAAGTTCTATTTTTTGATCACTGACAGTATCGCCAAAGATGAAGGAATCGACAAAAAAAAAGAAGAGCGCTCTGATAAGCTAGCGGTCCGGACGTACGACATGTTCTCTGTGGATTTGTCTCAGGCTTACGTAGTTGTTCCAAAAATCATCAGAAGGCAGATCAAGTGGTTGGCTACATTTTGGTGCAAAAACGAAGATGCTTTTGACACGATTATGAAGGGAATAATGTTTGTTTCCCATCCCCGAAAGAAAGAAAATGAAATTGATTTAAGAGTTGGAGCAAAGCAGTCGTTACGAAATTGTTACATTTTTGCATCCCCTCGAGGGTAGAATTTGTATAACAACTAAAATATGTCTGACATCGGCAAAAAAAAAATTTTTTTCCCATCGATGAAGAAGCGAAGGAGGTTGATGATTCCAGAGTTTGCAAAGCAAACTCTGGAGGTTGATAGTGATAAGAGGGAAAAGCTGATTATACTCGTTGTTTATGGTAGAGCAGAATTTCTCGGAAAAAATTATACTCGGATGAAATCTAAAAGCTTGAGCAGAAAGATTGAAAGAAATCGAAAAAATTATATGCTCGCTATGAAAGTCGGATTGGAGCTTTGGTGACAAAGACCCTAAAAAAAAACATATTGTCTCGGCTTACTCAAACATTGTAAAGTTGCTGCTTCCTGGAATTTTACTATCAACAAGCGTGAGAACTGTAAGAAAGTCTAAATGAGGCACCTTTCATCAATTTAGCTTTGAGTAACCGCACAGTAGCCATGTATCAAAAATCGGAAATGGTTGGCTTTTTTTTTTTTTTTTTTTCCTAGAGAGACTTTGCGCGGACAGTAATTCAACATTAAGCAAGTGAAGCAGCTTCCTCTAGAATCCTACAGAGAGGTAAAGGGATGTTGGTGTAGATAAAATAGATTAAAAAAATCTATTCACAGTTTATCGTGAATAGGATTTTTTGTTGTTTGCAGAGCTTTGGTCAAGAAAAAAATCGTTCTTGTAGGAGCTTTGGTCAAGAAAAAATCGGTCTTGCAGGAGCTTAGTCAAGAAAAAATCGTTCTGTAGGAGTTTGGTTCAAGAAAAAATCATGTAATCTGCTGGTTTGTCCAACAAAAAATGTAGACGTGCCTCAGAATTTTCAATAAATTAAAAGATGGAGAAATCAGGCGATCAGCAAACTGACGAACCAATTCCAAAAACGGAAGAAGCAACTCCAAAAAAAAGTGGGAAAAACCACCGAGTGATGAAAGTTGGTGGACCGCAACCACCGTCAAAAAAGTGAAAAAAATCCGAAAAAAAAAAAAGTTGCGGCGGGGAGGCTCTAGCCGCCAAAATAAAAGAAAGACTCGCAGTTTGAAAAAGCTTTCGAAGAAGAAACTTCAAAAAGTGAAAGAAAGTGAAAAAAAGAAAAAAAATAAAAAAATTAAAAAAATGATGATTGGTCATCCCTCTTTTCTTGTAGTTGGAGTAATCTTTAGTGGGATATTAGTGCAGCTCAGATGTTGCTCGTTGGATTCGAGAAACTGACAGCTACGCCACCAGCTCCACCACCAACTCCAGCTCTAATCAGAGAGAAAGAAAAAGTGCTCCCTATTCAAGGATTTCGTCGATGATTTCTAAATTCCCGGTTGAATACCCCAGCCGAGGGAATTTTTACTAAAAATGTGTGAGTAATTGACGAAATTGTGGATCTGAAATAGAATACCCAGACTTCTTTGATTGTGAAAAGATCTGCGAAGATTGTGGATCTGAAAATATAATACTAGACTTCTTTGATCGCTGTAAAAATTGGGATGTGAAAATAATAATAGGACTTTATCGATTGTGAAAAAGATCTGTGAAGATTGCTGTACGATTGAGCGAATACATTTTCCAGATAATTATTCGGAATGCCCAAAATATTTATGGGATGAAATTCTGGAAAGGGAAAAAAGTATGAACAAGGCAAGATTATTGAGACTTCAAGGGATACATGAATATATATCAAGGCAAATTTAGGGATTACGTCTGATTAGTTGACAAAGTTAACAAAAAAACAAAACTCCAAAAATACAAAGGTAAAAAAAAGAAAAAAACTTAAAAGTTTTAAATTTTACTTTTTTATACAAAAATTCTTGACTCTGTAGTCACTGGTAGACTTAAAATTACAGGTAAATCTCCCATCGATTGACAAACGATCGGTTTTTATATACAATCTGATGTGGAAAAAGCTGTTTCAATTGTACCTGGAGTGTCAAAGCCTAGAGGTAAGAGATTTTCGATTTCCGATATGTGCTGCTTGTAGCACCTACTCAAACGAAGAAAATACCCCGTGACCCTCGATGATTTCCAGAGGGTAGAGGGATGAATAGCATCAAGAAAGAAACTCTGTGAAAAGTTTGATACTAAAAAGTTATAGATCGGCAAAAAAACAATCCTGCTGGATATTCAGGGCTAGGACTTTTTTTTTTGCAGCTCAAGTTGATTTGTGGTGCCCCCCAAGCGAAGGTGTGAATTTGGTCTTCCGGATAATCTCTTTCATCCTGTGCATCAAGGGCCGGCTACCTTGTTCACCTCCGGTGTAAACTCATGAGCATGACTCATGATGGTATTCATCGTCCGCAATTTGGGTTTTTGGTCAAACAAGCATTGTTCGTAATCCTCGAAGGTAATACTCTGATCGACTACTGACTTCTTCACACCTTTGCATCGTTTTTCCTCTTCACCCTCATGCATCTTGTATGCTAGACTTTGCTCTCAGTCCAGCAAATTAAAACATTTGCTTTCCGCCAGCTTAGTCCTTGAACATTACTTCCTGGATCTGAAAATATAATACTAGAAAAAAGGAACTTCTTTGATCGCTGTAAAAATTGTGGTGGATCTGAAAAATCTAATTACTAGACTGATCGATGTGAAAAGATCTGTGAAGATTGCTGTACGATGGAGCGAATATATTTTCCAGATGAGTTATTCGGAATGCCAAAATTTATGGTGTGATGAAATTCTGAAACGAAAAGTATGAACAAGACAAGATATGGCCTTCCAAGGGAATACACATGGAAAATATCATATCAAGGCAAACTGTCAGGGATTAATTTCTGAGTAGTGACAAAGTTAAACAAAAGTGTCAAAGTCTCAACCAAGTAAGAAAGACATATTAAAAGTTTTGAAATCAGACTCTGAGCTCAAAACACACTTTACAGTCGTTCATGCGCTTTACTATGAAATTACAGGTAAATCTCCCAGCGATTTGAAAACGATCGGTTTGATATGCAATCTGATGTGGAAAAGATGTTCCAAAATTTTACTGGAGCGTCAAGCCTAGATGGTAAGAGAAATTATTTCGATTTCCGATATGTTCTGTATCACCTACCAAACGAAAGAAGAAGAAAAAGAAGAAACTACCCCGTGACCCTCGATGATTTTCCAGATTGGTTAGAGGATTAATAGCATCAAGAAACTCTGTGAAAATTTTGATATAACAAAATTTATAGATCGGCAAAAAAACAAATCGGCTGGATTTCAGCTAGGATTTTTTTTTTTTTTGCAGCTCAAGTGATTGTGGTGCCCCAAGTCGAAAGGTGTGATGTGATTGGGTCTTCCAGGAGAATTCTCTTTTCATCCTTTGGCATCAAGGGCACTTGTTCACCTCCTCGGTTGTAAACTTCATGAGCATGACCCTGATGGTCTTCATCGTCCGCATTTGAGGTTTTTGTCAAACAAGCATTTTGTAATCCCGAAGGTAAATTCTTCTTATCGACTACTGACTTCTCAAACCTTTGGCATCGTTTCCGATTCACCCTCAGCATGTTGTATGCATAGAGCTTTGCTCTCAGTCCAGCCAATGTAAACATTGCTTTCCGCCAGCTTCGTCCTTGAACAGACCTGGAATTTTTTGTTCTTTCCGGATGAAATTCCAGATGGGTGATCGGGCGGGTAGTTGGATGTATCGAAGAATTTTTTTCCTCATGGGGCATATCCTTGAAGAAATCTCGGTCTGAATCTCATTATATCATAGCATTCCGTATCGGTGGCAAATGGAGTTTTAGCTTACTTCCATACTTGGGCTTGATGTAGTTGTAGTGAAAATCGTACATCTGGTCTTCGAAATGTCGAGAAGGTCATACCCAAATAAATGGTTTGTCGAGTATTTCAGTTTTGGTTTCCTCAAGTGTATGGCTGACAGATTTTCATCGAATAGGTCTAGCGACGAAGAAAAGATCGGTTTAGCCACTAATTTTCAGCCTGGCATCGAATGACTAGTCTGATATGCGACCCGATTTTCGAATCATTTTCCATGGTCTTGTCGAACACGGAATTGTTCATGAGCTTGAAAATCTTTCTCGAATCATTCTTGGCTTGAGTACGTAGTTTGTAGTAGGTCTATGTACTTTTCATGAAATCGACTCCGAATTTGATCCCACGAGGGATTTTTTTTTCAAACTAATCCGAGCTTAGGCATGTTTCAAAGCTTAGTGTTGGCTGAAGTACTTTTTTTATCCAGAGAGATTTGGGATTAGTTTTTCCACTCCATTGATCTCGATTTTTTCTGGAGCAAGAGGATAATCATTGTGAAGATCATGTAGTCGCGTGGATAATCGAGATCCACCTCTAAGATGCCAATGGGTGTTGAGCCAGTTGGAAAGTTCATCATCGGTCATCCAATTGAAGGCCTCCTACCGGCAATTTCATGCTCATCGCCACCCATAGAGTATTGTTGGCCTCAAGATTACTGGATGAACTCCGAAGGACGCTCAGGGATCATAGTCTGTCCCATTGTACTTGTTTATTGGCCCTGCCTATACCTGGTGGGAATCATCGACACACCACCTCTGATGCCTTTTATAAAATAATGCAGCATTTATATAGCGCTTTCACGGTAATCCCATAAAAGCGCTTTACAATTATTTTATTTTTCTACTTAATTTGGAAAAAGTCAGCTGCCATACATGTGCCCAAGGCATTTAATCATTAGCTTTGGGCGGCGCTCAATGGGACACTATCCCTAGCAGCTCCCCACTTAGCACCTGGGTGGGGTACATCATGTACATGTCGATGTCTGATATGAGTTCCAATCTGATAACCGTTTTCTTCAGCATAGATCGTTATGATAGAAACCCGGAGCTGTGAAATACCAGGCTGGATCTAACTTGTAATTTTTCATGCAGACTTTTCTGAAAATTTTCAAAAAAACGTCCGCGAGAAGAAGTAGCGTCAAGTCTGAGGTATAGATCGTGATACTCTCTCATCGATTTCATGTCGAAAGCAGACCATACTTTTTGAGCGTGAATATAGTCACTCCTCGGATATGTCGGTATCGTTGAGATTGGAATAGAAGGACATCCTTTGATGGAAGTTGGGTGTCGTGAGTCTTTCGATAGAATCCGCATAATGTACGGATAGACTCCCTTCATGAGGAGAAGTTGTCTTTGATGGTAAACAGGCACGACAAAAATTTGGAAATTTCGGTTTGGTAACTCGGAAAGAATTCGACACGAGCTGATAGCCAAACTAGTTGACATGAATTTGAAGCTGTCGAGAAATCTAAGATCACGTTTGAAGAATATTCTTTACCACTTGAGAATGAGTCTAACTTCTATCTTTTTCGTGCATGAAATATACTTTCTTATCAATGGGGATGCAATCGATATTGCCTTCGGTTTACCGAGATTTTTGATGAACAAAATGTAGCATCATAACCAGCGAGATTGTGGGAAAAAAAGACTGGGATGAATTTCGGCGATTTTGTATATATGTCCAGGTTTGCAAAAACTGTTGTGTGCAAGCTCCTTAATTGCCGGGAAATGGCAATGATCACGGACGGCGTTTATCATTCCCTGGTGGTGAGGAATGCTTGCAGAATGTGGCCAATGAGTGAATTTTCGAAAAATCTCCCGATTTGTTTCAAAGCGCCCCAAAATCATATCTCTGGGACCTTAAATTTGTTGTAGATTTCTCGGATTTCTCTTCAAAGTTCGACAAAAATTTGGGATAATCTTCATCCTCTGATTTTTTTGTGGACATCACCGGGGTCTTGACTGTACACAGAATCGTTCAAAACACACTTGGATGTAGTAGAGGCAAATCCAGAGGGTCGTTGTTTCTGAATTTTTGTGTAGCTTCTATACGGGTTTGGCTGGACTGTTGTGATGAATCGGTTTAGGAAAGATTGTCGAACTCAGGTACACAACGAAGGGTACTTGTTGGGATTTGAAAAGGTGTTTGAAATACTGACATAAGCCTTTCCATTGCATTAAATCCTCACGGCTCATGAGTTCTGCCAAAATTTTCGTGCATCTTGGAGGGGACGATCTCACTGGGTGTAGGATGTATAGCATCCCAAGCAGTAGTATCATTTTGCACGGATTTTTTGGAAATTTTGACGCAGACAGAGCAATCTACTAATATTTTTGACCACAACACAGTAATGTGTACTTACACATCAGAATTCACTAAGGAAAACAAAGAAGGAGAATTTGATGCTCTCGCTTGTAGTGGGGGCTATTCTGAGTGGACATGCATTCACAAATCATCATCGAGACCCTGCAACATTGACTGGATGATGGGTTTTTCCCTCGAAGTGTCGAGGTTTCCTCTTAGCGGTGTTGGAAATGTGATACCATCCCAAGTGGAGCTCTCAGACTTTGCTTCAGGTTTTTGTCGATTCGTTCGGCATTTTTTTCAACTGGATTAATAGCTCTAGTGCACGGACCTTGAAACACTCATTATCTTTGTTTTTGAGATTGATGATTGCTCGGCTTTCGGCTTATCCTTACCCGGGAGTGGGATTGTATGAGGAACCACCCATAGGTCTATATCTCCGCCGTTGCGAAATTTCCAAGGATTATCGATCAAATAATCGATATATGTCCATCACTTGATTCTGGAATTTGGCTATCCTTTCCAGGATTGTGGTTTTCCACTTCTTGTAAAGCCCTCAAGTCGTGGCTGCCCGGACCCGTCCGGGTCTTCACTTTTACCTGAATCAAATGGACGTTCTATCATCTCAAGTTGACCCGTTTGTGGATGGTTTTTCATATCTGGCACCAGAGACGAGCTTTGTTTTCGTCTGTCGATATTCCCCAGGAGACTAATCACCATTGTTTTTTCACGTCGTCAAGAATCTTACGGGGCTATATTCGGGTGTTCCAGATATCACGTATGGTTGAAAAAAATTTTTGAGAGATGATTTTTTTTTAGGCGGAATTTGGAAAGGAGTCTAGGTTTCTCGAGTTGTTACTGCGATATCAAAAAGAACATCTGAGGTTAGGATATATTTTCCCTCAAGTTTTGATAAGATCGGCTTTTCTCAGCTTTGTACTCTCGAAGACCAGCATTTTTGCCTTCTCTTTAAGCTGATATCAATTGAATTCTCCTAGGGCTATCCTTTCAGCTGTGAGTTGCTCTCAGATCCACCTTCTTTCTGGCGTTTTTATCGTTTTGAAAGCTGGACGTCTGAGAAATTCTAGAAGTTCAACTTTCTTCATGCGTGAGTAACCACGTATCCATGCTCCTGGCATACGTTTTTTAGAGACCTTGGTCGAGAGCTATTGAGCATCACTGCTCTCTTCTCGACTGGTACCACAGACATCCTGTACATGGATTCTTCGACGTGTGGGCATAATTGTTATTTTATTATGATGAAATTAATTTTTTTTTTTTCATTAAGCCCCCAAAAAAAATCTCAAAAATTAATTTTGAGATTTTTCTTTAAATGTACTTTCGGCAAGCTTTTTTTCTAGACTCTTAGTCCTCTCATATAAATCCTTTGCTGTATTTTTGACCTGTTGAAATCGAAACTCCAAGTTTTCTAGAAAGCTCAGCTCCACCTTTAATTTGAATAGTATTTGGACAACAAAATTGTTTGGATTCTTTTTATAAGAAAGTTATAATCCAATGGTCCCTGTAGAAAACAAATAGATGCTCATTTTAACTTTTGGACTCGATCGTGATTTCTTTTTCAAGTTGTAATAAAATTTTGAATGCCTCCATTTTTTATATAGTCACTTCAAAAAAAAAAGAATCAAATTCACAAATTTTATCGTGAATTAATTATTTTTTTGCTTCGCTTTATTGTTCAGTTCCAGAGCTCGGTCATTCTCTTGGCTTCCATCTTATCCTTCTCTCTGGCGAATCAGAAGATACGCGGCATTAAATCCAGAATGATACAATCATTCTCAGTTGTATTGTTAAAAAATAACTGGACAGTAAACTCGCAGAAATTTACTACTCACCACGGGGTTTATGGAAGGAATCTCCGCTAATGGACAAGCTAGCGAAGGAAGCTCAGGTGAGTAAAGATAAAGCTAGAAATTTTTGAAAAAGGCAAGCGTTGTGGCAGATTTTATCTGCCAGCTCCGGAAGTACATTCCTCGAGCAAAAATTAATGTGAGTATTCCCAATTAAGTTCATCAGGCAGATTTATTGTTTCTCCCTAATGATCGACCTGGAAAAGGACGCAAGCTCTATAAATATGCTATAAACGGTGGTTGTTATGATGTGGTAGCAGGTTCAAAGAAAGAAGCTGATAGCCTCTGAGCACCCAAAAGCTCGGATGAGGTTGCAAAAGCTTTCAAAAAATTTACGCTGGAAAAGGACTGACATGGCCAATTTGCTTCAAGTTGATCCAGGTCGAGAATTCATGGGTGAAGTTCAAAAGTGATGAAAAACATGTGTAGACATTATAAGGATGGTGTTGGACAAAATCGAGCTCAAGCTATTGTCGAAAGATTCAACAAGACACTGGCGGAAAGATTGTTTGGTTATCAGACCGCAAAGAAATTTTGTTGGAAGCCAGAGGTTGAAAGAAGTTAGATCCAAAGGAATGGGTTGCCAGAGATTGCCAGACGTAATTGCAGCTTGAATGACGAAAAACTCGTATGATTTGGGAATTGAACCAGTGAGCAATCAAAGAAGAAGAAGACAAATCGGAAGCCAAGAGGTCAGCTCCTCAAAAAATTAAGTAAAGTATGTAAAATTGACGGGGTACTGTATGACCCGGAGAAATCTGAGGGAGAGTCAAGAAGGCGAGAGGCAACAGACCCCAATTTGGTTCTCTGAAGCATACACGATCAACGGTATGTGAAGAAGAAGGAGATCAATTTTGTATTATCTAACGGAGGTGCTCACAAAAACGAGCCTTCGCTAGGCAGGAATTATTGATCGTTCCGGAGGGAAAGTCAATCCTCCAAAAAATTTGAGTAAACTAGATGCAAAAAAATCTAATCAAATTAATCTTTTGATAGAATTTTTTTTTTTATGCTTTTTCAAATCTGTACCACAAACCAGTTGTTGTGGACTGTTGTGTTTTACGACAATTTTTCTTTCGTATAATTTTGGAAATTAATACCTCTTCCACGCCTAGTTAATTGCGGCAGCATATCATGATAGAAAAAGTTTCTCTTCATCATTTCTAGGCAAAGGAAATAACTGGAATTGGGGTTTGACATGCTTTCCTCTATGCCAAACAGGAGCTTTTTGGGGTATTAGCCGCTGGAGTTAGCAATTGAAGAGTGTCCAATATTGGTGCTTGTCTATTGTTGTCATATGATCGACTTGAAGCTTCTACTGGAATTTACCTTTGAAACCACTCGTAGACGATCCGATGTCCTCATAGAAAAGCGATTTGGGACACATTCCAAGAAAGGTTTACTTGTGAAAATTTTCCAATGTGCGGCGAGGCTTCAAACTCTCAATGTTTTAAAATTCAGAACAGTTCCATCCTCTTTTGCACCATAAATTGGGTATAACCTGGTGTGTGCTATGCAGACCGGCATTTTGATTTTCTAGATATTTACAAACTTTATAGTCAATAATTTTTTTTTTTTGCAGAAAAGAAAAATATTCCGTCTGGGGCCAACCCCTCGGGGTTGGGACGGAGGGCCCAACAAAAAATAGCCTGGTTCAAACCAGGGATTACACCCCGCTCATCGAGCTCAGACTCATTCCAAAACCAAATCAAAACCCCGTAGTAAAATGTAGTTTTTGAGCCTGTGCATGTTTTCGTGCCATTGGATCTGATGAACAGGGCAGATCTGATTTCTTCAAGGGGGTGAAGACGCTCGGTTGAGGAGGCCGGGGCGAAACCTTGAACTATTGTGGGGAATCTTCGCCCACCAAATTTACAATGCCAAGCCCTCGCCGAATTTGATATCGGTGAACTTTGAATTAGTGGGGCATAAAATTTTTCCTTCTCGAGAACATCGAAATTTGAACCTGCTTTTGCTTTGCAAGCGAGATTCCAATTTTCTCAGGAAATTTTTGCGCCATTCTGATTTCTGTATTATGCAACCCTTTCTTATAAAATTTTTTTTGCTCTCACAGGGATTTGTGTGGGTGAGGCAAGCCCCAAATGGTGGTGACAAGAACCGCTGTCAAAATCCTGTGGGATTTTGATGGGAAATGGGTCAGTGGGGGAATGTAGGGCAATGCTGTTAATCAAACCCCAAATGGCTATGTGGATTGGCAAAAGGTACAGGGAGGAAGAGAAAATGAGCCAAAAGTGGAAAATACCACTACTCAAGCGTTATACTAACATGCATTATAACATTGCAAATTATTTAAAAAAAGATTGTATGTAAAATAAACTAAAGTAGCCGTTGATCTTCTTATGATTGTATGTAAAATAAACTAAAGCTAGCCTTGATCTTCTTATCTTTTTCAGTGCCCCAACTGTGTTCTCAAATATGATGATCCAGCCAGAGGAGATAGGACAACGTCTGGCTGTTCACTGAATTCCGCAAGTAGGTCTTGTTTGTGCATGATTGCTCCAGCAGTGGGCAGACCGGGAGATGTTCCATTGTCTGTCTGGGTGCGTTCCACACAAAGGTAGTGTCCTGATCTGCTTTCCAGATTAGCCCCACTTCGGCAAGGAAAACCTTTAGACGGCCAAATTATGGTTCTCAATCCGTTGAGGCATCGCCATTCAGCCCATTATGAGGAGTCATGTCAGCTCCATGTGGGAGATGCTCACAGGTTCCCATTAACGATAGATGTTACTTGGTGATGGTCCATTAGGGGTGTGATTTCTTTTCACAAGGCGACTCTCTTCGGCTCCTTAGAGAATGTTTCAAGAGGTTGGACTTAGCTTAAGAAACTCTATCTCGATTTAAGGCGGTTGGCAGAGGTATCTGTCCAGACATAGGGTTTTCACATTAGATACTTCGCAGCTAGATCTTGCATGCTCGCTCCACTATGACGGATGTCTGGTGCGAGCAGTTCCTCTTGCTAGGATGTATATTTTTGGTGGCTGTTGGACGGAGGATCCTGTGATAAGCCGGCAGGAGGCAACGCTGAATCAAGCTTCTTGGCATGGGTAAATCTTTCCCATACAGGGCAGGCATACTCTGCACATCAGAGTAGCAACAGGGCAAGTGCCGTCAATCTTAAGGGTATGTGGGGCGAGCACCAATCTTGTGCCAGTGAGTTTGGTCAAGATGTTAGTGCGTGAACATACTTTACTCTTCGTCTCTCGATGTGGGTCTTATAAGAGAGAGTGCGGGTGCCAACCAGGTAACTCCTAGGTATAGATAGGGTATACAGTGCTCCAGGGTGTTCCAGACCAGGGTAACTTTAAGCTGATGGTTGGCTTCACGGTTGCGTAGATGTAAAGCCCCACACCGTGTCTTGGGTGAATTTGCACGTAGGTGGTTTTTCCTCATAATAAGGAGTGCAGTTCATCCAAACGCTTTGGAGGAGTCGTCTATTCAACAACTGGCAAGTCGCATCTTGTGCGGCTTAATTCCAAGATCGTCATGCATAAAAATAAAAACGGACAGGTTCCTGCACTCCTAGATTGGTCCTGGTATAATGTTGAACAGGAGAGGTGTAAGCAGGCTCCCTTGTGGTAGACCATTCTTGAGCCTACGCCCATCGTCTTCTTCTTGAATCCTAGCTGAACAAAAGAACACCCTGTTTGCCACCAATCCTCGGATAAGCTCCGGTGGTCAGCGAATGTCCTTGGTAATTTCCAGAATCTTATGGAGAGGAATCTGTGATTAACAGTGTCGTACGCTGTTGATAAGTC
The DNA here is from genome assembly GCA_023653785.1 of Ophioderma brevispina. NCBI lineage: Eukaryota > Metazoa > Echinodermata > Ophiuroidea > Amphilepidida > Ophiodermatidae > Ophioderma > Ophioderma brevispina. The sequence goes on along the minus strand of JAMKCH010033906.1, from coordinate 35,924 downwards.
GACGAACACGACTCCAGGTTACCAATTACCCTTCTCGAACAATCCTCAATGTGTTGAGGAAAGGGTGAGTACTGGCTTGTGCTGATGGCCTGGCAGGAATACCTGCTTGTATTTCTGGTTATGAGGTGTCTCTTATCAACAGGGCGATACGATTGCGCAGGGACGTTCAAGAGCTTGTAGGTGTGGCTGGGGGACGTGAGTGATAGAGGCCTGTAGCTCTCTTGGGGTTGGATGGATTTTCCCAGGCTTTAGGAGTGCCATTGAACAGGCTTCTCCAGATCTTTGGGAAACCTGTGGGAAATAAGGCAGCATTGTAGAGCTCAAGAACCCATTCCTTTGCTAATGGGCCGAGATTTTTTACCTGCTCCGTTGCGATGTTGTCAAGCCTACTGCTTTTCCTTGGTAAAGTGTAGCAATACCGGATCCAATTCTTCCATGTTGAAAAGGGGCAAGTTAAACCAGGGTCACCACTATACGTCTTATGGTAGTGTGATCTTCTTGGGTTTCTTGCTTGCACTTGCCAGGTAAAAGCAGTTGGTGGCAACTGGTGGGTTTTGTGGTTGTGACATTTGGCTGCTGTGGAGTTCTGTTGGATCACTCGAAGCTTTCGGATGTAGACCATGCTTTCTTGCGGTTATGGGAATATCGGTGGATCAATATGTAAGAACAGTGGTGTTCTAATGACACGTAAGGAATGACGTGGATTACCTTATCCGATGTTGAGTAACAAATTTGCATTGTCTTTGGCAATGCGAACCTCCCATGAAAATATATCCCACATAAATATATGTTCATTCGATCACCCTGTATGACGAAACCTCCCCAAGTGACGTCATACCCAAAATCCTCTTCTTTTCGTCTTACCCTTAACAAGATCAACATCCTGCAGGGGGCGGGACGGGCCGGGTATCAACATCGGAGAAGGTACGCAAGCATTCCTTACGAGTCATTAAGAACACCAATGTTCTTACATGGACTAATACAGGAATCTGCTACCTCAATCCGATGGTGATGTAACAAAATTGCATTTAACATACCCAGATTTTAGCACAGGTTTACTAGGAGGCGGTGCAGGATGCAAAAAAAAAATTTGTCACACCAGGATTGTGGTTTTCTTTGAATCGAAATGAATCGAATTGCAAGCAATTCGAAATCAAGACCTAAAAACAGCGGCACAAAAAATCATAAGACACCTGGGCGACATAGAGATTTGGACTTACCATGTAATTGTACTGAAAGAGCCCGATCTGTGTAGGACAGCTCGGGAAAATCTAGCTCTTTCTGGGTTGACGTGTCGAGGTTACGGTGGGTGAAAAGTAGTTGAGAGCGCCAGAAAACGCCGCGCCGCTTTTCGCACGGGAGACGCCGCGACTGAAAGGCGAAAGGATTGCGTAAGCTTGGTGGATGGCGGGCGAACATTCGGCAGAATTTGGAACAGCTTGCGGCGTCTGTATAATCCTAACTACCCACATAGCTAGTGTAGCTGTCGCGGCCCCGTGAGGGGGGCAACCGTTATAGTGATGAGAGTTGGCTCGTGGTCCCCCCTGATGGGGCGCGTCATAACAATACCATTTTAAGGCTAAACAGGACACCAGGAAGCGTCCTCCCGAATGGAAGAAAAGTTGCTTATCTCGGCAGGAAGACGGGGGACGCGAGAAGGCGTTACACTTGCTCTTTGCGGGAAACCCTGGAGTGAAAAAGTAAAGCGCAGCACCGGCGTTGGAGAACTAGATAGCATCGCCTTACGGCTAGCGCATGCAGCTCCGACTGGCGTTTGTCCGAAGCCCTGAAGATAAGGAACACCGTCTTCAATGTCAGGTTGGCCAAAGTAGCGTCTCCATGGCTCAAAACGGGGCTCACGCAGATAGTCAAACACCTTGTTGAGGTTCCATGAGGAGTACGATATTCCTCTCGGGGGTCTGGTATTTTAAAACATCCGTCGAGTGAAGCTTGATGGGCGGCAAGAGTCCGTTAAGTCTGGTCCACATAACCCTCTGTGGCTCTTGACTGCATAGAAGATTTGTCACCAGGTTCGGTACGATGCGGCCTCCCGTCCAGCATCAAATCGCTCCGACAGAAAGTCGCCACTGGCCTACAGTGGTACAGTGGATCGGATCCCTCTGTCGGCCACCATCGGTAGTAGGCTGCCCAGAGTAGTTCTGACGCGTGCTTGGGCGTCTAACCCGAGCGGCCAGGTTAGCAGCTCGCGACGAAAGGCCCTCCTCCTTGAGACGACTCCGGACAAGGGCCAGGCAGTCAATCTCAGGTGCTCTATCTTCAGTTTCGAATTGGTCCGACCGATGTTCCGGACGAGGTCCGGAACCAGCGTTAACAGCGTTGGATGACTGCCGAGCAGGTATACCATGCGGCCGAACCCACAGGGGTCGATGCCCCACAACGGGGCGAATCATTGATGGTGACGTTGCATTCCTCCTGATATCTTGGGTGAAGAAGAACACGATGTATCAGAGGAGGGGGGATCAGGAAGGGAAATGCAGACGATGTAGCCCCCGCCCAACTGATAGTTAGAGCGTCCACGGCGAAGGCTCCGGTTGGGGTACCGAGAGCAGAACACAGGGAGCTGGTGATTCCGTTGTGACACGAAGAGATCTATCGACGGGTAATATAACATGTCGGAGATCATCTGGACGACCCCTGGGGCTAGGGACCATTCTTCGGGGCCGGCCGGTCGGCCCCGAGATTCGATAGTCCGACAGGATGTTTGTAACACCTGGAATGTGCGTCGCAACGAGGATTATCCCCGGATGAATGCACCCAATTCAGAAGCTGTAATGGTGTGCAAACAGAGCGTGGGGGCCCTGGTGCCCCCTTGCCTGCTCACATAGGACACTCCGTCGTGTTGTCGGACTGATCATGACCTTGAAGGCCCAACAGCCTGACTCGAACTCTTGAGGTTGTAAACCACTGCTAGAAGCGAGGCAGGGTGATGTGGAAGGACGCTTGTTCGGCGACCACTGACCGAACACGTGATCCTCCCCTAGCTGACCGCACCATCCCACTCCGACTCATCTGTCGAGATGAGTGTCGTGGAGGAGAAGCTGGGAACTTCACCCAACCCACGAGGTTGGGGCAAGCATCCACCACTCCAGCTCTGTATCCGGTTGAGATGGCGGTCATCGGGATAACCCTGATAATGGGGTGCCGGACTGGGTCGGTTGGTAATGCGCCAGAAGGTGAAACTGAAGGGCCCTCATATAAAGGCGACAGTCTGGGACCAGGGCTACCAGACTGGCCATCAGCCCCAAGCACCCTGAAAGCCAGGCGAACGAGGTTGAATGCGGGGACTCCGTGGAGTTACCATCGCACACGACACCATGTTCGCCAACCGTTCGGGTGACGGGACAGCTAACCCGTGGACCAGGTCTAGCGGTGCACCCAGAAAGATGGGGTCTGTGTCGGAACGAAATTGAACTTATGGTAATTGACCAAGAAGCACAGGCTCGTCAGTGTTCGCACTACGAACTCGAGTTGCCGCAGTTCATCGACCCTGGACGGGTGTATACTAGCCAGTAGTTCCAGTATAAAACCCACAGATTGATCCCCCGGCGCCGAAGGTACGCTGCTACGGCCAGCACCCCCGGGTGAAAACACGTGGGGCGGTGGAAAGGCTGAAGGGGGCAGCGAAACGGTATGCCTCTCCATTCACGAGAACACGGAGGAGCCATGGCTGATGTCTCGGTGAATTGGGACTTGGAGATAGGCGTCCTTGAGGCCCAGTGACGTCGCCCAGGTCCCTTTGATTGGGGCAAAGTTATACACCGAGGCCAAGTCTCCATCCGAAAACGCACTGGCTTTATGAAGACATTGAGCGGCTGAGATTGAAGAAGCGGAAGCCAATCGGCCCGTTCTCTTCGGTGCTAAGAAGAAGGTGGGCCAGAATCCCTCCCGAAAAGGGAGGGAGATACGGACGATCGCCTCGTTGCGGAAAGATCACGACTTCGTCGAAAGAGAAGCGCAGAGGAGGGGAAGGGGAGGCGAAGGGAACTGTGTCCATCATTCTCTCGCCCTCCGCACCCACCGCCTTATCTACACCCCTTTGGAAGAGGGTGGCTTCATGGCATATGAGGGGAGGGGGCTGCAGTGAATTCGAACGAGTAATCCGTATCACCCAGTTGCAAGCCACCATTCGCCCGGCTGGATCTGATCCAAGTCCGACCGCGAAATTCAAGCAGGCGACCGCCACCGGGGGGATATTGCCCCGGCGGAAAGCTGCTCCCTTCGGGAATGGGAGACAGCACGGTCGCCGCCCCGTCAAAAACCCAGTCTTCGCTTCTTGGCCCTGGGCGAGGAAGACTGGACTGGAAGCGGACGCTTAGCCGCCTCGGAGGAGGGGGGGGAGGGGATTAGTGGCCGGCGCGCCGGCGTAGACGCCGCAGTAGACGGAGAAGGGGTGGCCGCAGACGAATTCTTTGGCTTCCTGCTGCGCTTCTGCTTCGGCTTCCCTGTGGTGATAGGTTCAGCTTCTCTGAAGCTTGCTCTCGTGGGTGGACCGCTGTGCCAGCTTTGACCGCAAACCGTGTAGTAAGTGTCAACGAAGAAGACGAGTGTCGCCCGGCCAAAGGGCATCTTCCTCAGGTCCCCCAAAAGGCCCTTGTGGCAGAAGATTGCGCTGAAGCTTTCACAAGCGTTTCGCATCTGAAAGAACCCGATCAGCATAGGACAGCCATCGACTCCTCCAGCTGGTAGCGGGCTAGCGTTTAGCCCGCCAGCTCCACCGCGCCAGAGAAGAAGATTCCTGACCGGACGAGGGAGAAACTTGACAAGCGAATCAGCGCCAGCGCACGGGAGTCAGCTCGCTTGAATATTCCTCCCAAAAGGGCGAGAAGCACGGGGGCGCAGAAACCGCGGGACGGCAATTCGAGCTTATATTGCTGTCCATCGAGGGCTCCCTCAACAAAAGCTTCTCATATCGGCGCTGACACACAGGAAGCGTAGACGTGTAGGCCCGCGACGAACGCGAAGCCCCACGGTAATAGTGTACATTTATGTATTCTTTTTGTGTTTTTTATCCCCTTGGTTTGATCTCTAAATAAAATGAATGAATGAATGAATGTCTCTCGGGAGTTTCCAATGCGTCGCCCAAGCCTTCATGGAAGTCGGGGCAGTGAGGAGTTGAGAACAGTGGAACGGACCGCGTCGGCTTGGAGCCCACAGCTGTCTGAGCCCATGCAAATCGTCTCTTTATTTTTAGAGCACTTTTTAAGCAATGGCGACAAAATTTTGACAAGCTGATATAAGTAGGACATGCAAAGAGCTATACCGCAGCAAAATCATTCAGAATCCACTTGCGGGATCTGGCCATATAGGGGCCTACAAAGGTCCTAATTTGTATGTTCTAGCGGCCTCTATATGACTATTCCCCATAGAAAGAGTTGTAAAACTAGATTTTATGAAAAATCCTATTTTGTCGCAATGAAATTTCATCCAAATTACAGAGAATGTAGTTAGTGGCATAAATATATCCAAATTAGTGACAAAAGTGTGTCGCCGTTGATATTTTTTGTTTTTATTACTCGTTTTGTTATAATAAACGAGACCTTCAAACAGCGGTGCCAAGCCCCCCAGCTTTGAGGGCTCACCCACCTGCTATGCTTTACCTCGTCGACCCCGCTAGGCAGGCAAGAAGCCAAACAATGGGAGGACGGCCGGGGGGCAAGAGGCGGAAAAGGGTAGGATTGCCGATTTCGGCAGCTCCGAAATTCGCGGTGGCGCGGCTCGCAGAGATGGGAACGAGGGTTGGCCCCCCAGATCATCAGTCACCAACCCCCTCCGCCTCCGTGTCCGAAGACTCGGAATCGGATGGGGATGAGCCACAGTAGCGGTGCAGCCACTAGGCTGCGACCACCCTACCCGCTGCAAACCGGAGCTCTTGCTGGACGGTACCTGCGGAACAAGCGGCGACCCCGGCTACACCCCCGCCCACGGCACGACAGGGCCAGGGTGAGAGGTTTTGTTGTAAGCTGGCTGGAATGGGAGAGAGTGGGTACCTGTTACCCTGTGGGCCAAAGTATTTGGCCGGAGGTGGTAAGCAGGATTCCCCGGATTCATCCCAAAAAACGGCAGTGTGGATCCACAACGAGGAGCAGAGCACAGCGCTAGCGAACCACGGCGGAGGGGCCGAGGGCCAACCCAGTGGTAGATGCCTTTTAACCTGTGATGGTCTGCCCCGGAACGACTGCCCAATCGGAAGGCTTTGTATGCCCAATAGAATACTGTGTAAAGCCCTTGTCAATCAATAGGCATTGTTTTTTTCTTCTGGGCATCGACCTGCAATCCCCCGATGAATGCGCCATGTCTGCTTAATCCAATCGGCATTCGGATTATGCCAAGGCCCAGTCCTAACAGGGTAATTCGCCACGGTCAATGCGCCTGCAGCTGAAACCCCCGCCAGCTGGGACAGGAGCCAAAGGCGTTGAGACCAAGAGTTAGTTTGAAGCCCGCAAAATCCCCGTTACCGTACGGAGGAGAGGGAGCAACGACGTCCGGGTGTACGGCCGCCACGACAGCGGCTGATACAGCTGGGAATTTGCGAAGCACGCCGAAGTAACAAACAGCGGGAGCCGTCGCCGGTGTGGCCGCTGTCCCTGGGAAAGCGGCACTGGCGGGGCGGACCCACAGCGGACACAATACCACGCGAATAGTGACTGTGGGACGACAGTGACGGTGGTAGCCGTATCGAGTGCATCCCCGAGTTGGACAGCGACCCCTGTTTACAACTAGCCCGTCACCGACTCAGCGCGTCAAAGTGCACTCGGAAAGCCCGTCCCGATACAAAGGGTACACATTCACTCTGGAGCAGGATCGTTGGGGTATATCAGCGTGGGTGAGGGTCCCTATGACGGTTTTAGCTCGAAAAGCACAGGCTTCGCACTGATTGCGGCGTTCCGGAGATAACAGATCTAGGGCCTGGGCCCCAGAAATGGTTAAGTACGAGAATTGCCCACGCGACGAATGGTACCAGCTAGGTGAGAGCACGCACCACAGGCATGGATTACTAATTTAATAAATAAGCTAAGTCTATTTACAGTATGTATTACAATAAAGCAGTTTTAGTCTTTCAATCCCCAACAACTCTTTATTCAAAGGCCGGAACATCATTACACAAAGCTGCGGCACTGAAGAGTAAAGGAAAACGATAGGATACCCATTGTGCACGCACCAATTTGTGTGAAGAAAATGATCGTGCATAAATTATAAAATGTAAAACATAAACCGGGCGCCATCTGGAAAACGAGAAGGAAGGGTGCCAGCCATTTCCAAATTACAAATTCGCACAAGCATTGGATACACAAATATTACACGTACAATAATATAACACATATATAGATAGTAGTAAGTGGGAATAAGACTATCGATTATGAACCAGTGGCAAACAGAGCCACGCCCTACGCTAGTCCGCCTATGGGTGTGTGAAAATTATGCGGGTATGTTGTTGACAAACCCGACGCGAAGTCACGGTATAAAGGCCTTAAAATACCGATTCGAAAACAAAAAAATGACCCAAAACTATAGTCCGGGAAGTTAATAAATGACAAGTTAACAGATTTCCACCAAGGTTCAGGAACCACATAGTAGATAACATCTGACCAAAAAAATCGACCAAAATACGGGGAGCTAAATACATATGTTACGATCTTGGCGAACCAAGACGAAAAGAGGGAAGAGGACTTGTGGGCCCTCTGAAGTCACTGGGGGAGGTGACGTCATACCGGGTGATCGAAATGAATATATTTATGTGGGAATATATTTTCATGGGAGGGTATGCATCTGCCAAAGACAATGCCATTTTTACATCAACATCGGATGGAAGGTAAGCAGTTTCCTGTAGATCAGAGTATTGCCAGTTGTGATCTTTTTCTTGAAGATCCTCTCCGAAACTTCTCACCTTTAGCAGTGTTTCAGCCGAAAAGGGTGATATACTCTGATATTCTCTAGAACATTCCTTGGAAAGGCCTCCTGGTATATATTCTGTCCTACAGCCCTGGGTATAGAATTATCTCCGGGCAGTCTTGTTCATAGTTGGGCAAATTAATTTGTCATAGTTATGGGTTTTTGGAGCAATCCTCTCACGTTAGGATTCCAGGTCAGTCAGTAAAATCCTGGCCAGTTGCTTTCCGAGTTAACAGCGACGCTGAAAAGGCACTTTGGTTTGGTCTTACTACAGCATTGACTTGGATACCGATGGTCGATGTTGAGTTAGTAGAACAGGATCCAGAACAATCTTGCTAACAGGTTAGAGATTTTTTTACAACAATAGCTAGATCAGGGTTTTAACCTCTCTTCCAGCGGGGCACTTGAAATGATGGTGGCAGATTAGAGTCGTGAAGGAGACATGGATGTTGACTGTCTATCCATTTCTTCGACAGCTTGGCCGTCTTGTTTAGTTTCATTGTGCCGATGGGGTACTGTGGCTGTTCAAATCGCCAATGAAGAAGTGAGGTTGGTGGTAATCCCAAAGGTGAGTTGAGGGTGCTTGAAGTCTACTGATTGAGGTTTTGTAGACCGATGTACCGTATGACATCCAGAGCTAAGCTCAATTGTGAGGACTTCAATGTTGTTGTCATCAGACGTTGAGTTTGCTTCTACTGCGGTGCCTGTTCTCCAAATATAGACCTTACATATGTCGATTGTGGTCTCTCGGTGGGGAAGGGACCATTCCTGGTATGGGTTGGGGCGTGGTTATTGGATCCTCTGTGGGTTTCACTGCAGACATAGGACAATCGCATGGGAGATGATACACAAATCAGCAATGATGAAACTTTTTTGCATTGGAAAAAACCCTCCACAATTCAATGACGCTATAGTCAAGGCAGACCTTCGAAAAGGCCTGCGCTGAGATCTGTCAGATATGGGCTTTTACTAAGAATGATGTAATGGAAAACAGTGTTTGGTGTGTAGAGATTAGTTCACTGCTTGTCAGGTACAACAGGGGCAAGGACCACAAGATGGTTCTAAGTAGCCTTGATGATTTGAAGGCAAAGCAGATGAAATATGGTGTTTGTATTTAGTTTGTTGTTAATGATATATTCTTTATTTCTTTCCAGTTTCTTCCGGGAAAAAGTATCGGCAACAAAGAAAGAAAACCAACCTATAGGAATCGTGTAGAAACACGGGGGGGGGGGGTGGGGGGGGGGGGGGGGGGGGGGGGGGGGGGGATTATTTAAATTATAATCGCATATGGACACCGGCCATGATCATCCTCAAAACATCTTTCGGATAAAGAAAAGAGAATAGTAACAAGACAAACATGAAAGCCTGTCGGCTGAATGCAACATCGTACATTTGTTATATATGTGTACAAGCCAAGGATTGTATTAAAAATATAAAAAGACTGCGAGTTTTTTCTTGTCACCCAATGGCATTCTACGGGTCAAACTCTAAATACCGAACGTAATTAATATCCAATGGCTAGTGTGCTAGGTTCAATACAATACATTACAGCTGAATCCCCAAAGGGCAAATACCTTGCTTGATAGATTTCATTACAATGCGAATATAGCAAGGCATCTGCTGGTTTTATTAAAGACAAGGCGGTTCTCGAACCCACAAGTCTCGTCTGCTTTTGAACAAGCCGTAAGACAAAAAGCCAGCACACCAGGAATGCAACTGTATGAGTTACAGGGTGTTTGTACCCAAAAAAATCGCACTTTAATTCTTTGCTCGCTGGATTATAAATGGCTCAAAACGACAAATTCGCAAATATTTTCTGACTGTCTTTGCCTGCGGATTCAACATGGTCCGAAATTGCAAGCTAAAACACACTCCCAAACGAACTATTATATTCACATATGGTCTGTTCTCACCCTTAATCAACGTTTAGTTCTTGGTTTTATTAAGATAATGTACATAGCAGCTAATAAGCTGAAATGGGTAACATTACAATATTAAAAAATAATAAATATTGTATACATAAAACAAGCCATTGGCATAAATTAAATAGCATTGAATGATATGCCAATTAAATAAATAGCCCCCTACTTTCATTAAAAAAAAAATAAAGCAAAGATGATAAAACACAACACAATGCACACACCCCACATATTATACATACAGCACAATAAAAACATCCAAAATTCCACACAAAAATACCATCCGAGTAACACCTATATTCACACATACTACAACACTAACAGTACCCGACATACCCTCATACTGATCCAACCACAACACCACACACAACACTCTAAGTTTGCCTTACACATTCACAACCCCTGTTACTCTCCGCACACACATCTTACATACTCCAAACATACAAATCACACCACACACATGTGACACAATACACACACCCTCACACTTTCTCACACAACACACATGGATATACACACACCGACAGACAGAAAAAACTCACACAAACCAATATGTCGCCCAGTATAAGAATCAAATGTAATCTGCAACCCCAAAATCTTCTATTTTTAAAAGTATTATTGCCCCCATACTAGAAGGGCCGAGATGGACGGACAAATTATCGCATACAAACTCCATAGGGAAATTTTGCACTAGATATTCACATATAAATTTGGGTTATGAGCAATGAAACTCAATATGGTAGAGGAAACTACATGAATTGTTTGGTCCTACATACAGGCTGATTCAAAAAGAAGTTGACTCATTTTTGTCGTGGTTTTTAGTAAAAAATCTAAAGGAAGTCACTGTAAAGTAATATATCATGCAAAGAGAATTCCCCGAAGGTCTAAAATTAAAACAAAGAATTTTGAATTTGGAACATGCCAAAACCGAGGTTAACTCATTTAATAAAATCACCCATTTTCCTGACTGCCCCACACCATCTGGGTAACGTGCATTAGTTTCTATTCAGGACCAAATAAAAAAGTGTGAACAAGACAGATCCTTGGTTCGCAAACTTTTATGTCAAAATGAAAGTTTGGCTTTTATATTCAAGAACCATAAATCAAACGATAATTCAAGTTCATCTTCCTATCATCAAGCATGTAATATAACAATTTGTAATCGCAAACTCATCTGTTTCTGCAATTATTTTGTTAAGAATTGCCCAGATTTGTTTCTTAAGGAAATCTACCAAAAGGAAACAAAGCTAGACACTCGCAAGAAGATTCAAAATCATTCGATTCATTTAAACTTGAGTCATTTAGCATTGCTCTGATTGATGGATTTTCAGTATTAAAAGAAAAAAAAAATCATTTTGTGTTTTGGACATGAAAGTTGCAAACCAAGGGAGAATTTATTTGTTTCAAGATAGTGATTATTTGGTGTAAATAGAAACCGATGCAAGTTTACCCAGAGTGTACAGTCAGGAAAATGGGTGGTTTTATTAAAATGAGTATAACTCGGATTTGGCACGAGCAAACTTTAAAATTCTTGTTTAATTTAGACATTCAGAATGCTCTTTCTAATCATGATATATAGTTTACAAGGAATTCCTTACAGATTGTTACTAACCGACAGAAAAAGAGGGTAAGTAACTTCTTTTTGAATCAGCCTGAGAACTGGAACCAAATTTGGATGTTTTCCGGAGTATCATTGTTGGACCGCTTCTGAGGCTTAGGAAACCAATTGGAGAATTTCTCAGTCGAGGTAATTGCTTTCTCAGCAAATGAAATGCAGATTTGGCTTATTACGATCTTCAGTCTCTCAATATTGCAAAGAATCAAGTGCATCGGTATATGTTGGATTACCCTCTGCCTAGAAATGCATCTGCAAGCACGCCTTTTGGATTTTCTCCACTGTGCTTATGGTTCTGAGTGAAGCCGCATTCCAAACAGGTGCAGAATATTCAATCACTGGTTGAATGTAACCTTTATAACCTTCTAAGCATAATGGGCCCAATAATGAGGGAGCAAGTAATTGCCGTACCATATACAAAGAAAAACAAGAATTATGTGGTGCGGAGGAAATTAAGTTGGTCCCGAAAACTGTGGTTTAATCCATTTTATTGAAAATATGCAAATGAACTCAAATAGTCATACCGGTCCAAAGGAGTTACATACAGCACATGACTCATCATGTTCTTACCCCGTGCAAAGTTCAAAGTTAATCAAGTAAACTTCAGTTAAGTCCGTCGAGAGTGGAGTAATTTTCTTGAAATATGCAAAAGAGCTTATTCATATTCATAACCTATTAAAAAAGTATACAGTACATGACCTCTTCATGTTTATCACCGTGGCCCACAGCTGAAGTCATTGAAAAAAAAATGGTTTGGGTCGTAGAGTGGATTAATGAATTGTTTTACGGGCCCATACATCCAGACAGACAGGCTCCAGGCAGCATCCACCATCTGCATGATCACATATCCTCTACAACATGGTTGTGAGGCAAAAAATGACTCATAGGCACTCACTTATTTTGATGGTGTATTTAGCGTCTATTGAATAATTTTACATCTTTAAGCATAACACACTTTATTACCTTGTGGGTGTATTTTTTTTTCATGCTAATCCAAAAAAAAGACAAATTCTTCGAAACTTTCAAATCTGGAGAAGGATGGTTCCAAATATCTGGATCTTGGTGGTCTTGCCAGAGAAATCAAAACAATGAAATGACACAAATTAAACATACCTGGTTCTTCCATTCTTGAGGAAAAGTGGAGGATTTCAAGCCCTTGGAATATTGGCAAAATTACTGATTTTTCCACGAGTCCATCTTCACCAACAATGACAGCAGCAATTGTACATTACAACAAATTGTTTGGTGAAAAAACCCTTATTTCTAGGGCACGTCAGGAGACTACTGATTTCGCTGTTGATAGGTACACATAGATTCTTCAATGCAAAAATGTGGTGGTGAAAGGAGCTGTTGAAAAATTAAATATAAAGTTGGATTGCCCTCATAACATTTTATTATATTATATTTAAGCGGACAAAACCAGATTTAAAACTTTGGATTTACTATACTTAATGCATGAGGTTTGTTTGGGTCTTGTAGTAATTATTTAAAGGTCAGATCCGATTGCTAATAGCCTCATCCCCAGGGGGCTCCATATTTCACCGAAAGTGGTTCAAACATTTTGGTATCTTATAAAGCACTTTTTTTTTCTCCGAATTTACCTGAAATCCGAGGGCTAAGGATGTTTGTTTGGAAGTTATGAGCAAAAATGGCTCCATTTGGTTGACCAATATTAATTTTACAAGTACTCTATGTTGTCTTACAACTCATGTTTTTAGCTCTCACACACAAAGGAGGTGTGAAATATTGGCACAAAACTTTACAGATGGGGTTTTGGGGTTAAAGCCCATTCTATAATGCAAAAACTTTATATACTTAAATCGGGCCATCCCCCTTTAATATTATTATATTTAGATATTTAGGTGTTTTATAGTAAACTATACATATTATTTCAATCTTCTTCTTTGACAGATTTGCAATTAATAGCATTTTTTGAGATTTACATAAGGTGCACCACGCAACTTATATCTATAGGTCTCCTCACATTTTGAACTTTGAGCATCTGTAAGAAAACAAATCTCACATAGTGCACACTTTTTTATGTTCACAAGAATTAGTTTACACCTTAACATATATTACAAAAAAATAAACATCTCCCTCGGACCGCATGTGTTTGCCTGCCGTCCGCGTTTGTAATTATAGGTCCTCATATGATCTTTGACCTTTTGAATGTTTACCTTTGACCGCATCAACAAATGAGTGATCCCATGTTGCACCTATGACTCAAGTTTGGTTCCAATTGGCCCTTCACATTTTCAATTTAGGTCAATTTTTACATTTTCCGCCAATCTAACAACATTCCTCCTTGATCATTGACCTTGGGATGTGACCTTTGACCTCCATCAGCAAATGTGGGATCCCATGTTGCATCTATGACTCAATTTTGAACTTAAAAAAAAAAAAAAAAAAAAAAAAAAAAAAAAATTTTACCCCTTTTTCACAACAACAACAACAGACATCAATAACACCAGACAACCGTGGAGAAAGTGATCCCTATGTGTATTACTGCCTTAAGGCAGGCAACACAAAAACTAACTAAAGGAAGCAGCTCCTTCAGAGGGAGTGTGTCCTGTTTTCATGGTGTGTGTGTTTGTACTGGTTTGCATACGTCCAAGATCAACCTTACACAATTAAGAATTCTTTGGAACAAAGGTCCTCGGAAGAACAATCTTTTGTATCGGCAGTTTACTTCACAGTTCTTTTGATGTCCTCAGAAGTACAACATACCAAAATATAGGTTGTGTGTGTGTGTGGGGCATGGTGTGTGTATGTGAGTCTTATATCTGACCCAAGATTGTAAGTTTAATGGTTTTACATTAAGTGGTTAATCAACACAAATCTGAAAATGAGGGAAATATTCTGAAAAATCCCATTTCCTATACCTTTGTACATAGGGGAAGTGACAAAAAAAGCGGGAATCAAGATTAAGGTAGGAATTTATCGGCTATGGCTTAATGCCTGATCTGCTGAAATGGTCATGAAATGTTGGTATTGGGATAGGGAAACATGGTACCAAATTTTAAGTTTTTTCCAAACGGGTTTGGAGATTCATCGAATGCATTTCAAATTCTCATAGACTTTGTACAGGGACTGATTTTGGCAGTATAGAAATGGAACAAAATGGGCCATTCTGTAAAAAACTACACATGTTATTTCTTTTATGCTCAATGATTGATGAGTTAATAAGATTGGTGTTTTTTATGGGTAAGAATTAGCAAACATCAATACATATGTTTTTACTTTCTGTGTCCATCAAAAACAAATAAAACAGTGGTTGCAAACACCTTTATTTGGTATCCACTGTTCATTAAACTCAAGTGACTTGGTGAGAATAAGGTGTCATAGAAAGGAATCAAATTTAGAAAATTATCACATTAGATTTGCAGATTTGAGTGTTTCTATAATTGAATAACAGTGTTTTTAATTTGCCTAAAGTAGTTCCCTAAAATCATCTTCTAAGGAATTAAAAAAAAAACTTTTTTGGATTGAAAAAATTCCAATATGACGATTTATGTTATTTTTTAGACACATATCCCTTATCAACCGACAAACTTGCTTAAATTTTTAACACTCTATTGGAGTATTGACATTTATTCTCCCACCTTGTTTTGAACATTGTGTTTGCAGTGGCAATCAGTGCTTAAGCATTGAAGGAATAACCTGTCTAGAGAAAGATTCAATGAAAAAATAAATTGTATACTCCTTGGTCAGAGGGTGTTTTAGAGTCAATCCCACAATGCACCAGTTTTGGGAAACTTACACCTCATTAAGGTCATGTGATAAAAAAATCCTATTCTTAACATATAAAATAAATCTGACTTCTACGATCATTTAGCCACCACAAAGCATTAGTACTTGGGAAGTTTTTCGTATGATCACGCAAATGATTGTGGTCTTAAACTTTTAGAACTCCTAAGTACTGACATGTGTTTAGTACGTACAGTACAGTATAGGCACAATGCTATTGCATCATGGGAGTGATTCAAAAATTCCCGCGGCTCCTTGGTGGTCTGTTGTACACATTGGATCTATGAGCCTACTAGTCTAACTATAAAAACCACAAATACCCACTGTGGTCAGTTCGCAGTGCTATGCTACTCAGGGCGACAGCATTGATTAAATAGCTTTGTGGTTTTTTCATCTTCACTGTATAAAAACTTTCTATCAAATTTTGCCAAAAATGCAGCTGTAGACTTGTATGTGTGGGTGGGCGGACTCGCATCGTAACAAAACTGACGCCATCAGAATCATCTTATATTCTCTTATTATTGTATTAGAAGAATAAATGCACCCCCATGTTTTATCCTGCAACGGTTCCTTCTCCACTGGCGTTCTCAATTTAAAAATCCCTCAAAAGTATAGCCAAACACAAGCTCGTCACCAAACATGAGACTGTCTCCCAAACCTGATTATAGTCGGATAAGAGATTGCATTTCATGGATTTTCAAAATAAGCAACGTCTGTGATGGCTGACTGATTATGCTTAAGGGCTTACATCGTGAGCTGTAAATTCCACTAAATACGAGAGTATAGTTGGCCATCTTGATCAAAAATCACAGTTTCTTTTTCAATATTTAAAATAAACTGAGATATGGGATGAATAACGTATATTTTGTTAAGATCATTCACACCCCCGCTAATAAAAAGAGTGTGTCAATCTTTAAGTTAAGGACACTTGTTTGGCAAGTTCCCAAACAAATTTTGTCAAATGTATACATTTGTATTACTTTTTGGTTTAGTACAAAAATCAAGCACAATGCATCGCTAACCTTCTTGTCTTTGCTAATTGTTCACAATAAACTTGATTGTGATAAAATATGAAATGATATTATTTGAAATATCAAAATAAAATATTCAAAATTTGGATATTATCTAACACCCAAAATTTGATTGTGCACAATTTGATCAATTTGTTTTCAACTGTTGAATCTGCAATTGTTGTCCAACTTAGTTTACCACGCATGTCCTAACACACCCTTGCACTCAATATTGTATCAAATTTATATGAAATGTTTCCATATAGCAAATGTTCAAGTCCAAATATTGTCCTTGATAGTAGCTGTAACTCCAGTTGAGAGTTGTTCAGTTCTGACAATGTTCATTTCACCATAGTGATATTGCAGACATACAGAAGTCACAATAAGAGATGAGCTGTAGCGATCATTCCTTTGTTCAGATGAAAGTCAACTGAGAATGGCAAAGAAGTTTCCGCTTTCTGATGCTAACAAGGGGTTAAATATGTTTTTTGATACATATTTTGATTTTTTAGTTCACTGGCTGGTAAATGTTGTGGGGAGGTACAATATGTATGATTTTGATACATTTGGGGAAAAGAATAACAGTTCAATAACTGGTGATGCTGCAGTACATTTTGACGAGGGATTCAGTTCCTTTTTTTTAACAAAGCAAGATGTAACGACTGAGAAGGGGAATTTCACTTACTGGGAAACTGCAATATGTAGTATTCATACATATTGGGAAGAAAATTTCAATTGCATAAAAAAAAAACAAGAGTCACTCCTTGCTTCACATCACAGAGGATAAATTTTCTCACTTCTGGAAACAGTTAAGAGCCTTAAAATGGAAGCCATTTCAATTTTTAAATTTGGGGGTCAAAATGGCCAAAAAGGTCAAAATTGTCCAAAAATAGGTTAAAATTTGAGAAATAATTCATTTCTTAAAATAATTGATTAGAACATGTCCATTCACCTTCAAAGGAGTATATTAAGGGGATAAAATGGAAGCCCATTACCGATTTATAGATTTTGGGGTAAAATTGGCCAAAAAAAGATCAAAATTGTCCAAAAATGAATACCTCAGTCCCAATACCTTCGTTTCACAAACATTTTCAAGGAAACATTTGACGTTACATCTCAAGGAAACGTTCTAAGTGCTTTAGTGCTTGTCATTATAGTTTTCATATTTTTACATCAAAATGACCAAAATAAGGTCAAAATTGTTCCAACTGGTCAATCACGTACATCCAAATGTGGCACAATAAGTGAATTAAAGCTGAGTGGGTCTTAATAGAAAGCGAGTTGGCTCATTGACATTTTTGGGTTAAAATGGCCAAATCTATCAGGAGAAAAGAATGCTAGCTATTTAACTTTATATAGATTTCTGAGTCAAAGTGGAATTGGACAAAATTCATCCAAAACTGATCAAAATCAATTAAAATGGGTGAAATAACGAAACGTATCACGTTGTCCTTACTCTTTACTTCTTTTGCACAGTAGGTCAAAAGAAATATGCTTTACATCCCACGTGATATAATGAAGTAAACATGGTAAATAGCAATAATAATAGTAAATAAATTAAAAAAAGCAAAAAATAAGAAATTTTAAATTTCCCCAAAATCAACTAAAATGGGAAACCAATTGATAAAACGTGTGACTTTATCCATATTTTAATTAGTACCCTGTGAATTTATATAGATTTCTATTGAATATTGAAAATCGTGTGCAATAACCTGGAATTGTGTTTATTAGATTTTATGAATATTTGTGAAAATTGTGTAGGGCATGGGTTTTGTTGATTTTTCTAGATCTGGATGTTAAGTTATGGAAATTAATAATCAGCAAATGGACTTTTTTAATGAGTTTTAAACTACATCTTAAAATTATATTGTTTAGGGCTATACCTTACAATAGCGAACTTAATATTGAATAAAAATACAAATCAATATCAAAAATAAAAAAAATGTTCTTTGAATTATTCGCATTTGATTGAACACAAAGGAGCCACAGAACATGTTAATTATAGTTTTAACACCTTGCATTTTATATGCAAATTGATATTTCTCCTCTATACTTGTTCGCAATGGGTAAAAATTGGAATAAATTTTATTCCACGAGAATTTATTCTCAGGCTAAATCTAAAGGTATTTTGTAAGTTAAGTATTATGTATTATACACAGTGATCTATCACGGGTTGAGGGTAGGATGCTCTTGTTTTAAATTGGACCTGAGTTGATCAATTTAACAATTAAAAAATATTCCATCAAGTTTGTCCCGTTCTGGTGGATTCACAGGCCCAGTCCGGTCTGGGTGGATTTAAGCATTAATGAAATAGGCCTAACAAGAACAGTGCCTTCCATTTAAGCTGGGA
The DNA here is from genome assembly GCA_023653785.1 of Ophioderma brevispina. Taxonomy (NCBI): domain Eukaryota; kingdom Metazoa; phylum Echinodermata; class Ophiuroidea; order Amphilepidida; family Ophiodermatidae; genus Ophioderma; species Ophioderma brevispina. The sequence continues at coordinate 17,372 of JAMKCH010033906.1, read as the reverse complement.
AAAATTATTTAATTGAAAAATTGGGATTTCAAAAAATAAAGAAAACAATAAGAATCTTATGAAAGTCTACACACAGTAAGCAATTACATTTTAAGGTTAACATTTACAAAGGGACAGACCCCCCCCCCCCCCCCCCCCCCCCCCCCCCCCCCCCCCAGAGAGATAGACACCCTGCCAAAGCAATCCTTATGTGACCTCTTACAGACGACACAAAAATGGAGAAGATTAAAACATGTTCTATGCATTGATTGATGTTTGTTAGGTTTTTGTGTGTTTTTGTATGGCACAATAATCCACTTTTTTGCCAGTGTCATAATTAATTAATTTATAAAACTGTAGATCATACTTTTACATATGGATATTTCCTGCCGATTCATACAAAACAGTGTCAATTCCATCAAAATAATATGCATTTTATGTATAGACTGATGCCATAGCACTGTTTAAGCGATGAATCCTGCATACAGGTTAACATTTACAAGATCTGCATATATACACACAAAACTTGCACATCATATATGCATTTTGACCAACAAATTGATAGCAGTAATTTCAAATGTTCAAATCACTCAAGAAAATTGTTATTTAGCTGGCCTAAATACTCTGAATCAAATCAATGTATTTACCTTTGATCTTCCAAATGGTTTCCAACTTTGATTTCGCCCTCCAAACTGTTGCTTTTCTTCAATGCCTGTAGAATATCTTTACGGGGTAGCTGACCTGCCATTTGTTCTCCTCCAATACCGCAAAACGGCCACTGATTCTAGATTTTTTATTTCCTGTCACCATGGCTATTCCGCCTTAAATCAACGTCTTTTCTTTTAATATTAATTATGTATAAATTGTAAGTCAGCATGTTCAGTTCTTCACAACTGCACACAAATCATTATCAGTACCACAAACAAACCTATATAGAGAAAAAACAATCCCTAAATTTAAATTTGTAATTTATATATTGCGAGTTATGTCACTTACAAAAAGCACTGAAAGAACTACAGGCTTTCCCCAGAATGCATGTCATCTGGCAATTTTGCTGTTCCTGGTTGCTTTCCAATTCACTGACCACAGAATCTCGCAAGGCCTCATGGTCACAGTGCATGAATTCGGTCAAATAGGTTCACTCTGTAGCAGTAGAAGGCGGTGGCTGGCCTCTCCCAGCAACCGTCTTCTCAGATATGCGATCACTCCCTGATATCAAACAATGAATAGAAATAAGCACGCCGCTATGATGAAATAAGAGCTAAGAAAAAGACGCCCTATTTTAAAATGGCTGCGCCCATGATGCACACCACATCTGGGAATGTGCCCCTTCCATTTATTACTGCTTCCATGGGTTTGTGTTTGTGATAGGGACATAAACAATTGCCCTCTGATACCCAAATCCTCATTTCATTGATTATGATACTATTACGATAGGTCAATATTGAGTTCAACATGTTCTATCATACCAAGTATAACACAAGATGTTTCTTGAAAGGCACAATGTCTCACCTTCCATTTTGAAAAAATAATTCCAAAATATGTTTTGTAAATGTAAAAATGGAAAATCTTATACTTTACCAATAAATGGTGACATATTTTTATTGCTATATTGTTGGAATATTAATAAAAACATAATTATTAAAACCATTATTTTTTTTATTGTTTCTAATAAACGCTGCTCTAATAAACGCCCTGCCCTAATAAAACGCCCCCTACGATTTTTGGATAAACAATTCAAGAAAATGATTAAAGCTTACCTAATCACATATTTAATGGCCGGGGAAACTCGTAATCCGTAACATAATCGCTGTTGTGCACATTATACTATTTTAAATTAGTACATTGAACTTGGACCTCGGAGGTGCCAAAACAGCGTCCCCCTGCTATTTCGTTTGTATTATTGGTAATCATCAAACATAAGCGTGTGTACGGTGATTTTTGAGGATTTTTTACTTTCCAGTTTTGACTGTAATAAATGCCTCCCTTTTTAAAAATGCACACCCCCCCCCCCCGGGCGTTTTATTAGGAAAATACGGTCATTTAAACGTCATGGCATCCTCTCCCCCCAAAGTGCCAAATCTTCCCAAGTGCCAAAACCTTTCCCACAGTGCATTGCATGCTGGTAGGCGTATCCTTTACTTACCACATAAATTGTCCTCCAAACTTTTTTTGACCCACGATATCAAAAGATAGCTCATCAGAACCGTTTGCCAAGTAGTTATTTCATCAATCAGATCCCTCATATCATCAGCAGATCGATCCTTCTGCCGAATCGACAAAAATGATAATAAGGTAGTTAAAAATCTTTTGATGTCATAAAATGTCAATATTCTAGCATTCTGTATGAGATCTTTATAATCTCCTCTGGATCAATCTACCAATTAAATTTGTATAACTTCCTCTTTAGCAAAATTTATTGGGTGTGGATTTTTTAAAGGGGAAATTAAATATATTGTGGGTAGTTAAGCTCTTATTAGCTGGGAACCGGCGATTTTGTTTCCCGACTTTTGTGCCCAGTGGGACGAATAATGCCAACCAAGGTCTTGGTAAAAGAAGCAGAATGACTTCAAACAAGCAGAATAAAGTTATGGAAAATTGGTGTGTGTTTATTAGCTTTATATATAATATATATGAATTCAGGGAGGGCATCCGGTCAAATACTTTTGCTCCAATAAATTCACACAGCAGTATTGCTGACTGTAAGGTGTATCCGGCCACCCCCCGCTATGGGGACAAAACCTGATTTAAAACTTTGGTTTACAATGTAACTAAAAACTCTCCTGGTCCTGAAAAAGTGGCTAGTGATTCTTTGGAACTATAATGCCTGAACTACTGCTTTTTTCATTTTTTGTGCCTGAGATAACATCCTCATACATCAGAAAATAATGTTATAACGACGGTTCACAACCAATTGGGCCACTGGGGTGGATTTTGGCATTTTTAACAGAAAATATTATTACTAAAAATGTTTACTTTCAGGAAAATAGCTCCAGATTTGCATAATCAGATAATTTTCTTACGTCTTTTCGCTTTTTCTTCCAACCGTTTCCATACTAATTTGCATTGTCAGGATACCCAGGCATCATGCTAACCTGTTGAATCTTCCGAAATCAAATAGAAGTCCGACAAAAACAAGCCGTCCTTATCCTTTTCGTCATCCACTTTCACTTGTCCCTGACCTCAACATAAATCCTGCTAATGTTTGCAGTTCGCTAAATCCTTCCATTTTGGTATTTAAAAAGAAACTCCAATTGATATTTTCGAATCGTGAACACAACAAAACTTGCTACTTACTCCGACTATTTTGAATGTGCTATTAGAAAACACTCACGACCCAAACGGCGCGACCTAGGCACGACCATGTTGATCCTAGGATGATGACGTCCTCTGTAATGTATTTTCTTATGAAGCAGAGGGTGAAGCATGTTTCATTTATTTTTTTTATTTAGTCATTTTAAAATTTTTTATGTCCTGATTTTTTTTCGAACTTCAAGAAAAAATCCATGACAAATTGGATTCCTTAAAAAGCCTGATAAATCCGTAAGACTTACATCCTGAATAGGAAATTGCTTTATGCCTAAGCTTCTAAACAAGTCTGATGTTTGGTACGGGCGATTGTGCAACCCCCTGGTGAATCCATGGAAGTCACGCATTATATTTGGCGGAACGGATCCCAAAGGTCATTGACCTTTAAGGGACAATAATTTTTTAAGTACAATGACCTCCAGTGCATCAAATATGAGCCAAATTATTGAAAAATAAATTTTATGATAATATTTCATCTTCAAAAAATCATAAGTTGAATTTCGTTTCTGTTTACTCCTTTAAGATTTAACGGGCAGACACTACTTTCTGTCACACCCTATACCTTTTCCACGGCCGGTTGTCGGCGGCTAATCTGCCGAATTTAGCATAATGAGATGATAAAGTTCACACATTCACAAAACTGTCAATGTCCATAGTCACACGTGTAAATGTTTCCCCTATTCTACCACTCTTGTATGATTTTGACATTTTGCTCTGACATTTGGACTTTATAAACGCCATTCTGACGTAATTCTAGGCTGTGGGTACTTATTTTGGTAGCAATGGAAAGCAGATGATGATAGCTATCCATTGGCACCAAAATCAGTGTCTGTGGTATTTCTGGTGTACTAGACATGTTGGTACTTCTCTCCGGATTTCCTCCATTGTAAAATCCCAATACATGAAAGTGTCATTTTTAATAATTCATCATCAATTTAATAACTACACATTTCAGAGAGAAGATAACTCCGGGTGGGTGGTTACTCAGTGGAAAAGGGTAGGTACATATGTGCCGCCGATAGGGGGAACATTTTCACCCCTACTATAACAATGGGTAATTTTTCCCACCAGGCTAATATATTGATGGTGTCTTTTTAAGGGCATGTGCTACTATATAAGAGGTCATGTTTCAATTTTGGTCGGCAAGTTAGTATGAAAATGGGTCAATTTGTTATGATTATTCTATGCAAATGGTGCGAATTTCAAAGCCAACTATAGAAATGGTCGAATTTGGAACAACATATTAAGGGTCATATGGTTACAAATTGGTCACTATAAAATGGTCGCTGTTTTTTACCCGGCGGAGCACACCTTACCCAATTTTGGGTCGGGACCCCCAGGATTAAACTGTTGGGAATGTTTTTTGACATGAAAAATGTGTTTGTGAAACATGGCAGTGCACCAAATTTTACATTTTTGAGCCAAATTTTCCGCAAAATGTACCTTTGTCAGGGGGGAACTGGCCTTGTTATATTAAAAGTTTTCAAGGACCTAGAAACAAGATTGTAGGCTGGCTACCATAGCTCTCTAGAATACAGATTCTGAAAATGATGACTTTTGTGAAATGTTGACCTACATGATTGATGTTTCCATCCCACGCCTCCAGCCCAGACAGTGGGAATGAAACATGGTTATAGCGTGTGCCTTCCTTACATATACATAGGTTTTGACCAAATTTTGACTGAAAAAGAATAGTACAGCCAACACCCCACACAATTGTTGGTAGATACACTGATAATGTGATCCCATAATGGTTGAATGTTTTGTGAGAAACTGCAGTCAAACTTACTGAGAACTTAATATACTTGGCCGGTATTATATCTAAAACTGGTTATCTTACTAACGACACAAGAGGTATTTCTGGGGTGACTAGGAAGGGGGTAGGCTACATTTGTGCTGTGATAGGGCCCGCACTCGTACTGTGATGATACGTTGTGGTCCCTATGCTTACGATATGGGTATAGGATTTGTTTGTAGTCAGTATTGTCATTTTTGATTCTACGGGCTATTGTCAACTGATCAATTTAGACATGGGGTGATTGTTAAAGAAAGATCCCATAAATCTTCCCCACGATCTGGAGGTGTCTCAAATTACTTATGCATAAGCACTATTGGGTTTTGTCTGGCCAAAATGTCGAAAATTAAAAAAAATAAAATAAAATAAAATAAAGTTGACCTTTTGTGTTCACATACAACGCCTACACTGCACACACTTAGACATCCAGAAAGAGATACAATTTCTAGCCAGTTTTGCAATCTGTCCAAAAGTAAAAATATCTAAAATTCTTGGACAGATGCGTAGGTTCTTCTAGAAATGTCATAAAAACACAGTTAACTTACCTCTTGTACTAGTACAGAGTTAATAGAAGTCCTTCCTTTGTGAAGTGACGAGGGTTCTCTAGACATCAATGAAGACTGTAAATGCATGACAGTACTTGTTCCACTGCACGTCAGTGACGTCTAAATCAAAAGGGTTGCCAGCTAACTCCTTGAAATTCTTAGTACCTGTATGATATACATCCAAGATTTTTTTATAACATGATCATGTCAAATAATTTTTTCCACGATACTTGGCTATGCTAACTGGTCATGATGTGACAGTTCTAACCAGACTGTGTTTTGAATGACCAATTGGCCAAATCGCTAAATCCTCCTCGTCCTCAGAACCCCAGATCTATGATGTTTGAAGAAAGCTATTTTCTCTGACATCTGGGAAATCTACGGGTCTAAAAATTTTGCTTTGAATGTTTGAGCAAAATGTGCACCAGTGCACACATAACCATAGTATTCAGTATAAAGGACGACAAGCGCTGCTCAAATGATCCCAAAACGTGCCAAAAAGACACAAAAGTTAACCAAACTGACCTCCGTCACGAATTTAAAAAATCAAGCCAACACGAGATTCCCCATGGGTCTGACCACCTGACTCACTATGTAGCTTTTCGTCAGAAATGCCACATAAAACACGCCCGACTATAGCAGAAAATAAGAGCTGACATATTAAACCATGACGCGCTCGATCCGCAATAACCCACAATCAATACTGAAATTGATTGGTGAAACTAGCATTTATGCCTATACTTAAGGGGCAAACATGCATACCCAAGACAAATTGGGCAAATAAAAGCAAAATCTGATCTTTGATCGACCCAAAATGATCAGTATCCATAATTGCTCTTTAATATCTGTTGCTCTTTATATTGACATGGGCACCCCGCACGACGGTATTCAATCCATTCACAGCGCGCGCGCAAGGTAAATGATAGAAGGTGGCCAGTGAGGGTATAGAGTGAGGGTTTGATGGATGAAATGTCAATCACTACAAGTGGGCGTACCCAAATGCCACAAGTCCATGGACTTGCATCGGGGGCTCAAAGCCTGGGTGAATTCTGACGAACTCTCGGAGTTTCACTGCGTTTTTTATAAAATTGTACAATTTGAAGGTGCGTGCTCTGATCGTCTTTGGGACCCCCGAATTTACCAAGAAGTAGTATCGATTATGATATCACGCGGAAAGGCTGCTATTTTCTCATTGTCCTGGAAATTTGAGCTATCAAATCCATTTTCAGTCCCAAGGTATTAAAAACCCACATTTAATGGCTAATATTCACTATTGCACAGTTATGAATAGGGTTTGCAATAAGCATTATTTTAAAAAATGCGAATTTCATTTTAAAAGTCATTTTATTTCAAAGATTAAATCTTTGAAATATGCCAGTTTCTGTCAGTAGCGGTGCCAGGATTACTTCATGGTAGCAATTGCTTCATCGCAGGCAATAAAATGACGAGTATGGATCCATTACACAATGTTTTGTAGTTCTTAACTGTATTGGACAACTCACAGTCACACTGTATTTCTCACGAAATTTAGAAAAATGCAGAATATGCCTAAAAAAACAGCAGTTTTAAACTAGGGATCCTGAGGATTGTCAAGTTCAATGCGCATGTATTCCTTTTATAAATAATGGAGTTGGTAATTGTCATAAAGTGTCTTCGGCAACAAGGGATCATATAATATATCTTTAACACTCTTATTTATTTATTTATCTTCTTTAGGCAGGGTGCCATCTCATGCTAAAAAAAAAAATTGCACTGGTTTCCAAGAGAGCTCTGCGTTACAATATACAAGATAAATAAACTGAAAGATGAAGCACATATATTAACCATGGAAATATAAACTACTACATATATATATAATATTAACAGTGAAAATCAGACAGATTTACAAAACAAAGTTTTTTGAATTGGCCAAGACTCATGTTTGTAAAATTACATCTAACATCTGCATGAGGCCTTCACATTTTGGTAGCACTTGAAATGGAAAGTCCTTTTCCCTGCTGTAAGGTTCAGATAGGGGGTTTGGGGGGGGGGGGGGGGGGGGGGTTGGGTTCAGATAGAGCAAAGTTTGTTTGACTCCTAGTACCGTTGGAGTGAAAATTTCATGCTAAAGACAATTGAGAGGAAGTAACTAGGGGCCATACTAGTTACCTTCCTCCATAGGAATTACGATGGCCAAGTGTATGACCTATTAGACTTTCTCAATGTACAATCTCAAATTTAGGGATCAAAAAGATTATCTCAACAATGAATATTTTGACCAGAAAGAGTTTAAGGATATGTTTTCAAACAAGCAATTTAGTTGATCTTGACAGTAATTTACTTGTAATATGGTGACCTCTGGAGCTACCCGTGTGGCAAATATTTTGAGCTGTAATGTACTCATTGGAAAATCAAACCAGTTGGAAGAAAACGAGTAATTTTGGGTGTTCTGGGGGAATCTGTCCCCTTTACCCCCAATATCCAATGTTGGTCAAATTCCATGTTGTATCATCAGACTTGTCCACTATTCTTCACGTTAGATGTAACGCTTGGGAAGGGTTGTGAAGGAGAGGAGAAGACACAAGCACACACACATATATACATTCTAAGTACCTCTTGTACATTATCATGTTGTCTCCTTTATTTTGTTGTTATCATCATCTGGTCTTGCCAAGGAGGTACAATCATAACTAGCAGTATTGCTGCTGCTGTCACTGTTTGTTGTACATAGTTGTCACTTGTGGGGTCTATCATCTTCTCTGGTTTCATCATCGAAAGTCTACTGTTCCTGTCGTCTTCCTGAAATTTTATTTTTTCCTAGCTCCCGTTCAACCAAATGAACTTGATCAGATGCCGCCTTCCTTTGTATTTGAACTTCTTCCTCTGTTTATATGGAGATTTTCAACATGCTTCAGTGATAATGAACAGATTTCTAGCAACCAAAGTGGGAGAAGTCTTCACCTTATCCAACTCATCTACTGCTTTGACCGAATAGGCACATTGGCAAGTTCGACTGGATCTGTGAAAATATTCTCTGGTAAAAAACTGACCAATTGGTTGTCATAGAAAGACAATCAAGTTTTCGTGCCCAGGCAATGCAAGGTCACATGACACATCCATCTTTGGTTCAGTATATTTTGGAAGGTGCTCTGTTTACATTGTCCTGCTTTGGCTTTTATATAAAATGTAGATCTGCACAATTACTTCTTCTACAAAGGTACGTCCTTCACGCTCACTTTTTTTGTTGTTTATTACTGAAATAAATTTGAAAAAGTTGTCAAACATCTTAGATGTGCGAGAAATTTCCACATTATTATTTTCACTAGAAACGGCCATCTGAAAAAAATTAAAAGACAAAAAAAGAATGTTTAAAATGAACTAAAATTTTGCGGGTCTCGGCTTTGAGATATATCAGAGTAATAAAGTGTGTGCCACCTTATTGTGTAAAACCAAACACTCCAGTGTAGGATTTTTACTCAGTAGACAGGCGATCATGGTGTTAAACACAAGCAAAAAGACACACCGGAGATGATTCCAATGCCAACACCCTGTTGACTGGTCCGTGACCTTTGTGGCTATTCATATGGAGGTAATAAACATATTTGGGATTACGTTACAATGGCCCACAAATTAGGTTAAAATCAACGGATTCTTTAGCCCTCATATTGTGGACCTCTATATATGTTTTCGATGTGATATTTTTTGTGCATAAAAAATATCTTATTCTTCCAAAATCCTAGACTATCATTTCAGAGCAATTTAAGAAATTTCATTTTTGTTGAAATGTGCCAGGGCACTTTAAAGCATAGCTGGAGACTACAAAATCTTAAAAACATGAATGACATCATTGAAGAATAAATATTTGTAAAAAGACAAAGGAACGTAAAACCGGCATGTCTGGCAAGCTGTAACTCAAGCAGCATGCACAGTGTTCAGAATAAAATCCAAGCATATCAACTTTTAGCTATCAAAATTAAAATATCCTAAGAATATTGAATTTCAAAAGTTATTCATTTTTATATGATTAAAGCAGATATATAGAGAGCATTACATTTCAGCTAAGGAAAAGAAGTTTAAAGATGTGGGTAATAAATACTAGATAAAAACTACCCCACAAAACAGGAAATGGCAGTCAATGAGAAAAAAATGCTCACGGGTCTTTGAGAACAAACTTGTTTTTTCTTGGCCGATGTGACCAATACATAGGATAGACCATGGTAGTTCACCAGGGCATCACATAATAACATGGCTCAAAAAAAACTTAAAATGATACAGCAATAACAAAACTACAAATGGTATACCTGTATGGTGTCCACATCAGAGGCCCGCCCCATTGTGCTGCGCACTGAATCAAAAACAAAGTTTCCCCACAAAAATGCTTGATTGTAGGTTCATAATAGTACAAACAACTACAGGGTCCTTGAATGCAAAAAAAACTTACCTTTTTCACTCTTTGTCATTACATGTCTGCAAATAAATTTCCCTTATGAATCCCAAAGTCAAAATTGAGCACAAATTTCTCCAAAAAGATGGCGACTGTAAATGTCATCATGGTTGCGGTTGATTTTATTTGGGACACTGTTCAGGCATGACAAAATCCAATGCGCACGCACCATGACTGGAGTGCGCCCTCCTGAAAAAAGAACAATACTACGAGTACGTATTACAAAAAAAAATGTTGATATGGATTTCAATTGAAATTTTAAAAAAAGAAAAAACCTAAAAAATTAAAAAAAAAGAAAAAGGTTAAGGGCTCGTCTACTTTGAATGTACATTGTACTCTCAAGTCCCCAAAAGTCATAAAATTGCTAGTTGTTTCACTTTCAAGATTGTAGAAAAATTTGCAGATGAAACCACAAACAAGGTATTTTAGTTAAAACAAAACAAAAACAAAAGACATTCAGGCCTTTGCCCCTTGTGTCGCCTGCCAGCGCGGTTGGGATGATAGGCCTAATGGATCTTTTAAACTTGATATGTGACCTTTGACATCATAACAAATTGAGGGGTTGCATGTAATCTCAATAAACCAAGGTTGGTTTCATTTGAACTTAACTTTTCAAATGAGGTCAATTTACAATTTGTCTATCTTATCACGTGACCTTGCATGACCTTGGACTGTATGTGACCCTTGACTCATCAGCAAATGAGGGATCCAATCTGCACCTTACGACTTCAAGTTTGGTTCCAAGTGAAAAACTTCAACTTTAAAATGAGGTCAATTCTTACATTTCCAGCCTATCTTACAACTTGACCTCACATGACCTTTGACTTGGGTATGTGACACTTTGACTCATCAACGGATGGGGGATCCCATGTTACACCTGTGATGCACGTTGGTTTAAATCATCGAAGTATGTGGATATTCCAGGCAATGTTAACCCTTTCACGACAACAGCAGACAAGCAATGACAACAGTGGACAAGTGATCCCTATGTGTGTCATGCCTTAAGGCCAGGCAACACAACTTAAAGGTGACACAAAAAACAAACACAAGGCAACCAACCAACATGAGAAAATCTTCACTGCACAAAAATAGAGGGTGTGTGTGTGTCAGAGACTATGGTTTGATACAATCCCTTTCTCTTCATTTAGAGGAACTTGAATAACAGAATTAAATCACTAGTTAAAGCAATATTAGCACATTTTTTGAAGAGCGCCCCCAATTTTTCAAAAATTTGGAGAGTTTACACGATTGCATTGGTAACTGCTAGTAAACTATACCTGTGAATGGTTAAGCTCGAAAATGTTATGTGTCACAAACGAATGGAATTTGTGCTAGAATAATATTGATCGGGGATCCCCGATAATAATACAAGGCTGCTAGAAACGGCCTTCCAATGTGAAATAGAAGGGAAATAGCGCAATGTACATGTCTACGCTCAGCCATTAGTTGTTTTAATAATTCAGGCAAGCCAAGTTAGAGGTTATTTTCTCGAGTGGCACTATTTCCTACATGAAGCATAAACGTAGCATTTTCCAGCTCTGCCGTTAAGTCCAATCTGGATACCAATTCTAATTACAAAATCGCTTATTTTGTGATAAATACGGGCAAGTTTTAGCATTCTCGTTCGCAGGTATGTTTCCAGACAATTACCAACATAACTGTGCAAAAATATCAAATTTGAAAATTGGGGCGCTCTTAAAAAATGTGCTAAAATTGCTTTAATGTGATTGATAGGTGGATTGAGGAAAAACACTACATTTTGCATTATGAAGTGGCTATTATTTACTTTAGGTTAATGGAGAACATTTATTTTTCGTCTAGAGAAACATAGGTGAAATTCGGTGGATTTATTTTTAACCCCTGAAAATAGGGAGGATTGAAAAAAATGGTAAAACTTAAAAAATGCTCATCCCCTTGCTGTGTATTTAAATAGTGACGACTCCCTTTATTTTGAATTGTGGGCAATTGAATCCAGCTGGGTTTGTTGATAATTAAATGATCAAAAGTTTCTTCCAATTTACTGGATCGTTGTCAAAGGAGATGGCAAAAAATTATGCATGCAAACATGAAAGCAAGCAGAAAATAAAACTCATCTATAGTAAGCAATGCTGACAAAAAAACTGCCTCCCTGGGGAATGTTAGCAAACACAATTTGGATTGCAATAGAAATAATAGGGGAATTATTGGGGTGTGTGTGGGGGGGGGTGAGGAATGTATCTTGTTTTCCAGTGACTATACTTGTGCTTTTAGTGTACAAACTGTAATGTGTTTTCTTTTCTTAGGTGTCTAGTCAGGGGGTAGAGGGGTATAAATGGCATTTTCTGTGGTCTTCCACAAAACTTCCAGAAGCATGTAAGGGACACACAAAATGTGCTTGACTTAAGTGAAAACAAAAATAGAAAAGATTTTAAGATGTCATTTGGTGGTATTGATAAATGCCTCACAATGAAATGCCCTCAAATAAAGTCATAACAAAACTCTCAATATATTTCAAAATCAATTCTTTAGACTTTGACAGTTCTTCGGAAATCCAATTAACATTTTGTAATTTTGTCCATGGTAATGAGCTGAAAAAAGTCACATACGTCATTTGAGTGAGTGAGTATTAGACATTAACGACACCATCTCAACACATTGTGTCATATCGTGTCATTAAGATAAAAATATGTCTACATTTTACACAAACAAACCTTAAAACTATAATATTAGAATAAAATAGATTGTCTTATTTTAAATACGCTCCCAAGAAAGTCCATGTGGTCAAAAATGATTATATATAAACAATAAACAAATTGAATTGAAATGACACAAGAGAAAACAAACATCTACAATAAAAGTACAACACAAGAGAAACTGAGAGATCAGGTGCTAACTACAAAAGATACAAATAAAAAACTGATGAACCAGTTCATCATTCCATCCAGGATCAAAACAAGAGACCAGATAGCATTATTACATATGAAATATTTAGGGCAACTCTAATTACAGGTTCGATGGATGGGCTCAGATAAATAATTGACAGAAATCTACTGTGACAAGATGTAAAAACAGTATTTGAAAAAAAACTGTGCCGGGTGCGGTATGATTTTAAAGAAGTTGAAAGACAACATGAAAGAGACATTGGTAACTGGCTAGTAACTATACCTTGAATGGTTAACTCGAAATGTCTATGTGGTCACAAACGAAGAATTTTGTGCTAGAATAATTATTCTCGGGGATCCCCGATAAATCACACAACGGCTGCTGAACCGTCCTTCCAATGTGAATGCCATGAAATAGCGCCCATGTACATGTCTACGCCTATCCATTAGTAGTTGTTAATAGTTCAGGCAAACCAAGTTAGAGGTTTTTTTCTCGAGGTGGCACATTTCATCAGGGACGGACTAAACCTAGCATTCCAGCTGCCGTTAGTCCAATCTTGGACCCAATGCTAATTACAAAATGCTTATTTTTAGTGATAAATACGCATGTTTTAGCATTCCTCGTTCGCAGGTAAGTTTCCTAGACAATTACCACTAACTGTTGCAAAAATCGCAAATATTGAAAATTGGGGGCCTCTTCAAAAATGTGCTAAAATTGCTTTTAAATGTGATGGATAGTGATTGAGGAAAACACCCATTTTTCATTAGCATTATGTAATGTATATTTATTTTTCAGGTATAATGGAGAAACATTTATTTTTCTCTTAAGAAATAAGGTGAAATTAGTGGTTTGATTTATTTTTAACAGAAAATAGGATGGATTAAAAATGGTAAAATTAAAATGCTCGAAGTCACCCTTGTGCGTGTTGATTTAATAGTGACTACTCCTTATTTTGATATGTGTGCATTTGCATCCTAGCTGTGTTTTTTGTGATAATAATGATCCATAAAGTTGTCTTCCAATATACTGCTCGTTGTTTCACAGAGATGGAAAACAGGATCATTCACACAATGAAGCAACAAGCAATAAAACTCATCTATAGTAAGATGCTGACAACAAAAATTCCCCTGGGAAATGTTAGCAAACACACTAATTGTGCTTGCAATATAAATAATAGGGGAATTGATGGTGGTGTGTGTGTGGGCGGGGATGCATGTGTCTTTGTCTTTCCAGTGATATCTTGTGCTTTTTAGTGTAGTCACTTAATGTGTTTTTCTGTTTCTTAGGATTCTAGTCGGTGTAGAAGGGGTATAAATGGCATTTTTCTTGTGTTTTTTCCACAAAACTTCCAGAAGCATTTAGACACACAAAATGTGCTTTACTTAAGGTGAAACAAAAATAGAAATGAGTTTAAGATGTCATTTTGGTGGTTATTGTATAAAATGGTCAAAATGATTGCCCTCAAATAAAAGTCTACACACTCTGTCAATATATTCAAAATCAATTTCTTAGACGTTTGTAGTTCTTTGAATATCCAATACCATTTTTAATTTTGTCCATGGTAATGCGCTTGAAAAAGTCCATAACTCATTTAGTGAGTGAGTATTAGAAATTAACAACTCTCAACACAAATTGTGTCTATCGTGTCATTAAATAAAATTATGTCTACATTTTTAACAAAAACACAACCTTAAAACTATAATATTGAAGAATAAAAAGATTTTCTTTATTTTATCCTCTCCAAGGAAAGTCATGGTGTCAAAAATGATTATCATATCTTAAATCAATAAACAAATTGATTACAATGGACACAACAAGCGAAAACATCACATTCAATAAATGTACAACCACAAGAGAAACTGATCGATCAGTTGCTAACTACAAGATACACATACCAAACTGATGAACCGTTCATCATCCATCCTGTAGTGAAACAAGAGCCAAATACGATAACAATATTGAAATATTTAGGCAAACTCTAATTACAGGTTTCTATGGATGGCCTCAGCTAATACTTTGACAATACAATTCTACTTTGTGAAGATGTAAAAACAAAGTATTTGCACGAGAGCATCAATGATGCATAAGACCCACGTGTCTGGTGGAACTGGAATGATTCTTGGAGATGAGAAATGCCTGAGACACCTAAGACAAGTAATTGGTTGGCAGACAGTTTTTGAACAAATAATATTCAAGATGGACATAAAAAATTAATATGCTTTGGCAAAAATAGAAATGTAGTGTAGTACAAGTATTTGAAGTCACATAACCCGTCGTGCTCTTCTTCAACTGGGGCAAAAAATACATTCCCTGTCATTTTTTTTTTTGAAAATTACATGCCTCTTTCAATTCAATTATACTTCTTAAATCTTAACCATTTTCAAAAAGCAACTTGCCCCTTTAATTGGGAAAGGCCCTTTAACTGGTAACTTGCGGAATGGCCGATTTTAATATTTGGGTAAATGGAGGAATAGCCTTTTAATATTTATTAATTGAGCTGTCCCTTTCCTTGGGAATGAAGGAATGGATTGCACTTATTTTAAATAAAATTGCATTGCCTTTCCAATGTAAATGATGGAATGGCCCCTTGGCACCTGGAGGAGTAGCCCTTAATTGGTAACTGAGAATGGCCTGAATGGCCCTTTTATTTGGTAATGGAGAATTAAGTTAAATGATTAATGGAAGTGCCCTTTAAAAAGGTACAAATGGCCTTTTAATAGATCCAGGCGTCACCCACCGCCGTCTTTCCACGACCCCCCAGACCTCTAATACTCTAACTCATCAATGAACTATCCAAATCTCACCAACAGAGAACGCTAAAACAACTCATCATGTTGAACTCCACCCATACCTCACCAAAACAAAAAAAAACCCTCACAAAACATACTCATCATAATGCCACAACTCACCAAAAAAACCTAACATTCTAAACAGGGTTGAAATGAACTCCATCCATAACTCACCTCCAAATGACTTTAACAACATACTCATCAATGACCTCCATTCATACCTCACTAACAATAACTCTACTAAACTCATTGATTGCTCCATTTATAATGGCACCAAAACATATCAAAACCTCTCAACCTGACTCATCTGATGAACTCCCTCACTCCATAACGCACCAAAATAACTCTGAAGAACAATAACTCATCAATGAACTCCATTCATACCTCACTAACAAATAACGCTTAAAACTCATTGACGGGCTCCATTTATAATTCACCAAAACATCAAAAAACTCTAAAACATAACTCATCGATGAACTCCATAACTCAACAAATAACTCTAAAAAGTCTGAACATAACTCGTTGATGAACTCCATTCCTAACTCACCAAAATAACTCAAAGAACATAACTCATCACTGAACTCAATCCATAACTCGCCAAAACAGCAAAAACACCCTACTCATCAATGAACTCCATAACTTTTTGAAAATTGCATAATGCCCCTTTAATTCAATTTGAGGGTGTTTTTCCTCAAATGATGCAAAAGTACATTCCCATAAAAAAATCAAAACAATTTTTTTTCAAAAAATATTACTTCACCAACAAAAAATTCTAAAAACAACTCATTGATGAACTTCATCCATATTTCACCCAACATAACAAAAAACTCTAAAAACAACTCATCAAACTCCATTAATTAACCTGCATATTGCCCCTTTAATTTGTAAGCTTAACCTTGGAGGGCTCTTCTTCCCAATGATAGCGAGATATCCCTTTCCCATTAAAAAATCATTTTTTTTTTTTTTTTCCAGAAAATATTTGGAAATTCAATGCTTTGACCAATGGGCTGATATTTGGAATGGAAGTTCTTGGAATTACCTTTCATTCCCTTTTAATTCAATTTCTCAAACTTAACCCTTGAGGGTGCCCTCCCGGGGGGGGGCACTCAACTTATTTTCAGGTAGGGATGTGCGGCCCCGATTTCCGAACTTGGCGGCTTGGGAACGGATTTTGTCTCCGAAAGTAGGGGCTTGGTAACTGAAATTTTGAGGAATTTGCAGGCTTGGGAGCTGAAATTTGGCTAAAATTTGGCTTCTGAGGCCAAAATTTTCTGAAAAGGGGACCTTAAGAACTGAATTAGGCTTCAACTGGGGGTCTTGGGAACGGCTGGAGAGACACAAAAAGGGGGTCTTAAGGGCCGCACATACCCGTACCTCTTTCCAATGTCAGTGCCCCCCGGGGTGCCCTTTCTCAAATGATGGGAAAAATACATCACAGACTACACCGTGGGTAAATACTTTCCACACCGCTGCACACACACATGTACACGTATGTACATATGTATGTATACAAATTGATTTCTTGGTCTTGCTTTGAGCAATTGTGAATACTTTTAATACATTGTTCAATAATGTTAATTACTTATTTTTGACATTTGTTTACAACACACACACATGTAGACACACACCTACAAACATGACAGCCAGAGAGACAGGCACAGACAGGCATA
>JAMKCH010033905.1:0-15664 GCA_023653785.1 Ophioderma brevispina | reverse complement strand
GCTAGAGAATTGATTTCTCTGCTTGGACAAGTTTCAATAGATGTAACGTGGAATTTTAATTTCCACCACTGCACATGCCCCTCATTCAAGACCATACCCTTGAAAAAGTACTAGAGGTGACACGATGGGTTGAATCTACGATA
This sequence comes from Ophioderma brevispina, assembly GCA_023653785.1. Taxonomy (NCBI): domain Eukaryota; kingdom Metazoa; phylum Echinodermata; class Ophiuroidea; order Amphilepidida; family Ophiodermatidae; genus Ophioderma; species Ophioderma brevispina. The sequence goes on along the minus strand of JAMKCH010033905.1, from coordinate 15,521 downwards.
ACTGGAATGCAATGGAAAACGCATTAATAAATTTGTTCCACGAAAACATAATCAGCATTCATTGTGTTAGGAAAATACTTACGAGCTTCGCGTTCTTTAATTGAAATTACTCCTCCAATATGGACAGTAGAGAGGTGTAGTTTTGATTGAATTGAAGAGGGACCCCTTTAATGATTAATGCTTCTTGACCGGATTCCGCGAATCCCGGCGAAGGGAAATCCCCGTCAAACTACTACTGCCGCCTCGTTATCACACACACCGCTTCCCGTATTATACGGCCACGATGATGTCACGGAATAAGCTCGATCAGTGGACTGGACCAAAGATAATGGGAAAGCATAGGTGGAAAGTATGGGCAAGATATGTAAAAACAAACATCGCTGGACCCTATATTAAGATCTTGCCCGCTTGCAGGAGACATTTCCATGTTAGATTTTGGCCTATTGAACAAGAAGAATAAACTGCCATCAAACTTACATTATGCCGCCCGCATTTTATGCAGCTTAGGGTCCGCGCATTCGCAGCGATTCCCTTTTGAGACAGTGCAGACGATACATTCACAATTTGACTGCTTGGAATCGTGTTCATTTCAGTAAAGGATTTGATTTATTTAACCATGATGATACGGATAGCCTAAGTAGTTCTACCTGGAACGCTAGTTCTATATCCATGACGCCCACCGGCCCTTGTAAGTTAAGTAGTCCAAACATATTTCACAAACACTGTATCTAACGACTCGGAGTTTTTAAAGGCGACTCAGAGATTTTCGCAAATATTTTTTGGGTTTGTAATCATTTTAATTAAAACTGTCAATAGAAATAAAGATATTAACCTAAAATGCTCAATTCTCAAGTTTGAGATGAATGGGCTTTTGGTGTGATGCAATAAACCATTTATATATAGTATAACAGGTTGCCATAGGATTACTGTGTGTAACCAAAATCGGATCCGGATTTTTTTTTTAAAGTTGTGATTTTTTTATACGAAAGGACATCGATTTGAGCTAGCTATTTAACACAGAGGTTAGTATATGGACAAAAAAACACGCGATTTGTTTGAAAATTGAAAGGCACATCATCGGAATCTTGAGTCGGCCTGTCCTTTCCTTTAAGTTCATCAACACATTCCTACCGTCTTTTGTTTGTCTCACGTAGTGAATATTTCATCTCCATGCGGGCTCTATAGGCAGCAGCCGTTGGATTTCGATCATTTCAAAAAAATTAATTGGTTGATTAGCAAAAACACAGCAAAAAATCGCAAAGTAGGCACCAAGTTGAACCATTGCGACAATGTCTTCCAGATACTTCATCCGTAAAGAATTTTGACTACAAAAGATTCGCAATCCATTATTGCTTTCTGCTTTTATAAAGTGGTATTGCTCCGTCGGCATGCTTTATATAATGGCTGTTTTGATCTGATGGTTTTACCAACAATTAAATTAACGTTAACCATGAAAACAATTCAAATTAGTCGCAACAATGCAGGCGTTTATGATTAAGAATGCCACAAGAATGACGAAGCAATCTGTCAATCTCAAAACCTAATAGTACATGTGGGAATTGTATTTTGTGAAAATGACTATACCATCTGCACCAAGGTTTTTATAAAATCAAAATTGTATGAAGATTCCAAACAATTAGTGTCATGTTTTATAAAGTGTGTTCTTGACGTCTTTAGGCGCAAGGTTATACAGGGACTTCAAAGGATGTTTTAAATTATACCATCATGTTCAGGCTTGGCAGGGATATTCCAGAAAGGTTATAGTTTGCCCTACCTGAGGGTTATAGTTCCAAGAGTTATGGAGGAAAATAAGTTTCAAGGTTCCTGGGTAAAAAATCAGATCATAGTTTGTTTAAAATGGTGCCAAATTGTCCTTCTACGGCTACAAAAAACAAAAGATACAGGTCGCATTGTCATGACGTTTTGACGGGTAATTGGATGGCAATATGCCGGGTTCAGGGTCTATGGGGATCATTAGCCATATCTGAATAGTCCACTTGAAAGGTGAAACCACAGATCTATATGCATTTGGTATTAGTATGTATGACCCAATTGAACGATTTAAAACTAGTTTCAACAAAATTGGACCCATCTGTAAAAAATGACCTTGAATTGTCTTGAACCTAATGTACTAAAACATAGTCGTAGATATGGCAAATTATACTTTTTTTTTTTTTTTTTTTTTTTTTTTTAAATTTTAAACCATTTAAACACTTTTATAAGGTACCCTTTACAAACTTTCCCCCCTTTATAACCCCACAAGGAAAAAACACATTTAAAGGAAGACACTCATGGTGTTTAGATTCTCCATGGAATTCTGTATTGGAAAAACATTGGTGTTGCTTATTTTCACATCAGAAAACATTGGTAGAATAAGAAACGAATCTGAGTCCTCGTGCCACTGAACCGATGTTCACAAATTTTATAACATCCCGGCTGATATGGGCAAATCAATTTTGTTTGCCCTTCCCCTAAAACTCAGATTGCCCGTCTTCGCGTATTCAAATTGACCGCTGCCACACTTGGTCACCTTAAGTAAGAAGACGTTCTCATATCACTACTGTTTGAAGCAGTTTACATTGTTGCGGTTGGGTTGATTATAGAATTAGTCCAAACTGCTGTTATGCTTATGAAAAGAAGCATTTGATTAAAGGGATTAGTAGCGATATTGCGAGAGAATCGAAAAAAATGTGGAAATGCAGTGTTTTAATTTATAAATCGGGGGAAGATAAGTATGTACAATTCCAAATAAACTGCTTTATTGTAGAAACAAACCAACAAAAGTGAACAAAAATGAAGCATTTGAGGAATTGATCTACCGTCTCCCGCAAATAGAATATTAGCGACGGAATCTCAAAATTTGCACTAAACAGCTGATTGGGTTTACACCATACAGAATAAACAAAGATCAATAAGTTGGTGTTGCGGTTCCAAAACTGTATTGATAATGGTGCACAATTCCACGCTGAAAATCTGTGATATTCACCGGGAAAGGCTTTTTTTATCTTAAGTGGAATTTTGATACGCCACGTTATAGGAAATACAGAATCAGATAAAAAGTTACTGGCCTTGTTTAATACACGGATTTCAAGGCCAACCACTTGCAGTTATTTTCGCAATCCATGCCAGTAGCAAAAAATATAAAAAAATGTGAATTGTGATGATTTTTTCGATGTTTCGGGTAGCAAATCGCTGCTGCTAATCCCTTTAACTGTGGTTTTTTTCTAATTTTGTTGCCTATTTACCACTGCTTTCAGTACTGTGCTTGTAAACTTCTATTGTTCTGCGCCTTGAGCGCCATTTTTGGTGGAGTTGGGGCATAAAACTCCACATATATTATATTAAAATTGGATATGAACAAAAACCTAAAACCAAACCATAATTACATTTCCCCATGATTATACTATAAAACCACTGGCGTCTTGGCTCCAGGAAGCATTGGATGATTAGCATACTAAGAATTAAAAATGGTTAGCCATGCTCAAGACGTGCCAATATATGGTTGTGGGACAAAAAATGAGGATCGCCCTTGCATGAAGCACTGAATGCAAGAGTAGCATCGCAACAAATACACGCAATAGATCCGAGGAAGGAACTGGAATTATTATGTGTGGACACAAAGAGTTTTTCTAATCTTCAATCAGTCATGAGTTTCTCTAAAACGTTATTTGAATGTAGTAAATGCCTTCTCATGAATAGGACAAAATAGAATGCAAAAGTGCATGACTCATAAGCACGCGCCCCTGCTTAGAGCGGGAACTACACATATCAAGACAAAAGTTTGAGTGATTAATGCTGTAGAGACCTGGACAGTGATTCTTAAAGGGGTCTTTCGTGTGATCCACAACATCGTCCCCCCGACTTGCCTAAAAAAAAGATATTTTATATAATCTGCACCATTAGCCTAGTAATCCATTTCTACATCTAATCTTACGTGCAAATTCGGTCTATCTGTAAGAAATTCCACACTTTGTATTTTCTGTAAACGGCCAGAAATGACAGGACAGTGGCCTATGAGACCGTGTTAAAAACCAAGCAATTGCTCATAACACAAAAAACCGCACGATCGGGATCAACTTCAAAATTTGTGAAATAAGCTTTTCTCAAGGATAATGAATAGTGAACAATGAATAAAGAAAGGTGCTTTGGACTCACGAAATGCACCTTTAAGCCGGCACTGCCATTTTCACAAAATATGAAATTTCTTCAATTGCTCTCAAATGATAGTCTAGGCATTGGAAGAACAGGAATATATTTTTACACATAAAAAAAAACATACCCCAAAACAGAAGCAGCAACAGATAGGTAACATTGACATGAGGATAAGACATCCAGGTAAGTTGAGCCAACTTTTAGGTTTTCCATAACTTTAATCATAAATGTGTATATTTACATGAATATTTTGACTCGTACTCAACTGATATTTAAAACCACCGATCAACAGTGTGCATAGCGTGGGAAAAAATGCATACGGCGTACCAGTTCTTGTGTTAAACGCCATTTTCGTTCGTCTGCTGAATTTTTAGCGTCGCACGGCGACGTTTAAAGGGACCTAAATGCTAATTTTTAGTTGTACATATGTGAAAATTATGTTGAAACGTCTCACCATTGATGAATTACAATAAAATTAATTAGCTAATGAGAAGACAAACATGAAATCGGAATGATGGGCGACTCCATGTTGCCAATATATATCACGGCAACTAGCGACCGCTTCGGCCATCTCGCGGGCCACTGCTACGGTCATGTCTGTAGTTAGTTGTTCTGTGATCGTCAAAACAACCAGAGTAATTTACTTTTCAGTATTTAACATGTCGAATAGGTTTGTATGCCTTTCAATCGACGCACATCTGCAGTTATTATTCCGAATAAAGAGATAACGACTTCAAAGATTAACCTCAATACAAATAACGAGTTGGCCTCCTGAACTTCGGATGTAAACGATTTTACCACAGTTATCCCAATGAAGAGTATAACCAATTGAAGTCCCACCGATCCCACATCACCATCAGCTGGGCCAGCTAGCAAATAGGGTCATTCCAAGGTACGCATTTAAGGTGGTTCTCAATGATTTACCGCGGGGAAATTTCAAGAATGTCTTGTTATGCAGTTGACCTGCCCCCCCATTTGGGGACTCTAATATGAATGGGCTCTATCGAAAAGACATTTACATGCTCTGAATAGCGTTCGGTTGAACATTTTAGTCCCACTTTTTAAAAACTTAAAAATAAGATACAGGGACATTTTGTGAGACACATGATATGTAATCTACTAAAATTCTAACATCCATCACACACCTGCTTTAGTGTTGGCAACATGGATGCTCCCATCCAACGCCGCCGAGAGAACAATAAGCGAAGCGTAGCGTGATGATCTCCTTTAAATATAAATCGTTCTGTTCACCCATAAGGAAGCGATTTGTCTTATCATTTCGGGAGGTGAGGGCTTTTGTAATAAAAGCCTTACAACCATGCAAAAATATCGATTTGAAAAATCTAGAGGCGCACTATTTTTCACATATGCCGTGTCTCTTTAAGTGAGTTTTGAATTGAATAATGTATCTTTTTGTCTTTATTTGTGCTCAGACAGCCGTGAAGGTGAGTTAAAGTAACAGATTGTCTGTAATTTTCCACACAACAGTTAACTCTAAAACAATCATAGAAATAATATTAACTAATCATGACTTTAAACAAATTCCTATATATGAGAAATTAGGAGCATTTGCTTAGAGGGGGACTTTTTTACGTGTTGTGTTGTGTGTATATCAAAGATTGAGTTGTTTTGTTTTTGGACATGTAGGAGCTGTAGGGGTTTCATCAGCACAAGTGAAGCAAGACACAGTAGCAGACGAAAAGAAGGGCGAACATAATGACTCTGGTCAATAAAATGAGAGGAAATGTCCAGCAGAAAGAAAATGTTCGTTGAAGGGGTCTCCACCCAGCCATGGATGGTTTTGTCGGAAGAGGGCGCTAGAGCCTTAAAAAACTCCATACGAAAACTTCAGATGAGACGTGGTGGATTACAACTTATCCTAAAGCAGGTATTTCCATCTCCGCAATAAGGTCGTATCTATGCATTTATGTAACCCTGGTGTGTCTTTTATCTGCAGTAGCATTTTCATTATTGTATGTGTAGGGTAATAATTCATAGCACATTTGTGACATGAATGAATTGTGGTACATTTACTGACCCACTTTGCCTGACGCGACTCGAATTTAGCAGCCTTTACGGAATAAGAACCAGTTATCGCATGCTTTATTCCGCCTGCTTTTTTAAAGGCTGCCTGAATTATGAGTAGTGTCAGGCAAAAGTGGGGTCAGTAAATGTATCAACCCTGAATATTGTGGTGCATCATTTGGCATGATTCAGTGTGACATGCCGATTGTGGCACGCATGACGTGCAGATCATGGCCATACATGCCCGTGGTGAATGCATAATTGTGCGTTTCGTTACATCGCAGGCCGGGCCCTAGCCTGGCAGCAGACTTACCGTATTTACGGAGTGATATTAGACAGTAAATTAAACATTAATGCTTTCTCAACCGCACTTTGTCTGTAAATGCTTTTTTTTTTAAATAAGAAAAGAACATAAAAACACTCCACCCGAAAGAGATCTCTATGATTATTCACTTCACTTGGGTCAACCATTTGCTGACGGTTTTGCCTAACTCGTCCGCCATTGTTCAAGAATAATCACGCGATTTGCGGCGATTGGCTATTAGTTCACACCGAAAAAGAGTGAGCATATTCTCACTCTTTTAGAGCCAAAACCCGGTTGATAAGAGTTCAGAGTGGGCCTTACTCCGAAGAAGAGTGGCATTCATTTGTGAGCCAATAGGGAACAGAGTGAGCTGGGTTAACCCTCGAGTTAAGGTGTCAGTCTGCATTCCGATCTTCTTTTAGAGCTAAAAGCCACTCGAATAGAGTTATTTTTTAAAATTACTCCGAATTCAGAGTGATTTTTCACTCTTTCATTTTAAGAGAGTATATTGGCTATTTCAAAGGTCTATCTTGTATTCATGTAGGAGAACGATCCCGCAAACGGGTATATTTCACTGCAAAATGGTCCCGTCAGGGGTATATTTTCACTGCAAAAAATGTTATTAATTTCACCAACAACTGGTCCCGTAGGGGTATATTTTCATGAAAATTGGTCCCGTTAGGGTAACTTTCAGAACCCCTGGAACGCGCATGGGTACCCAACGAACACCCCAAGAAGAAACCCCCCCTCCCTGCGACTGCTGAAGACGGCTTAAGAAATGTCAACAAATTTTCACCAAAGCTACCTTGAAACACGAGGCAACACTCAATTGCGTTCACACTGAAAAAAGCTTTTGCATTGGAAATCTGCATTCGCTATCACCACACAACCTGCCGAGGGAGTTTCCGTAATCCCGACCCAGTATGTGACATTTTTTTCTTACACACTATGAATTCGGGAAAAAATTAACGGAATAAAAACCACAGGTTTATTCCGTTTAAGATTACGAAATCATAAGGTCGGTAGAAAAAATGTTGTGTCAGATAGGTCAGTTACGGAAACTTCCCAACCCCGGTTTGAAGATTTTAGCACTTTTTAATGTCGTAAAGTACTCCGACTATTAGTACAAAGTCGTCGCGGACGGGAGTAGGGGTGATTGGAACTGATTCCAGTTAAAGCATGTGATTTCATGTGAAACAATATCCTTCGAAAAAAAAATGTTTTGTAGTTTTTACGATATAATAAGGGTTTGATTAGATTTGCCAATTTCATTTTTACTCCCCCGTGTCTACAGGACACATTGGGCTGTGAAAAAATCGTGAACCTCATACTGAACGACGGGTAATTAAGAGTAAGCGTGTAGAGAAAAACTCGAGTCGCTACGAGGCAACCGACGCCGTCGAGTTGATTTTACGCAGCCCGGCACAACTATTCTGCCTGGACTTCCGCCTCATCTCAAGGTTCCAATGTACTGAGAAATGCAAAGATGGCCTTTCCAGGATATTTATGACACACCTTCCGGAGCAACATGATTTTTGCCCCTCAACTATATGAAGGCAAAGGAAAGGTAAGTCACCGCATCATTAAACCTTGTATGGGTTACAGGCCGTGGGCATGGCAACGTCCTCCAGCAACGGCCATGCAAGCTAAACGGCTATTTTCCATTCGCCAAGTTTACTCCAACTCTTAACTTGAAAAAATCTTCTATATTAATACTGCTATCTGCCTGTCTACTATTTTCATGTGGATTTTAAAGCAGTGGAGAACGGTGGCAGAGACTCCTCTTTTTGAGGTGGGGAAATCGGAAGGATAATTCAATGCAATCAGTACTTTTTGGACCCATTGGCCCTGCGACCAGGACAGGTAATCGGCACATTGTTTATAAGTTTATAAGTCAAAGTTTATTACGGCTCTTACTTGCTCTTTATTTGTTTTTTGGTTTTTTGCTTCTGCTAATTTAGTTCTTGGAAACTAAGATGGCAGAGGAGTAGATAATTTCGTTCCAATCAAAATTTCTCTTTCATTTTATTGAAATGTATGTTTTGTCTCGGTTCTATATTCCATTTTCAGGGAATCTTGGATCCGTAACCCAAAAGACTTGGCCATATCCATGTGGCATTTCTTGCGTCCCACCAAGCGAAATACCAACTACGAAAGTGGGATACATTTTTGGAGCATTTTATCAGAAGAAGGTATATATATAAAATATGAAAAGTATTGTTATACTCTAGGTTGGAAAACACGGAATAGAAGAATAATTCTGCCATAAAGAGGCATCCAAATTCGTGTGGAGCGCCCGTCAATGTGAGATACCCTAGCAACGATATTTTTGGTACTAATGTTAGTAATTTATTTATTATTATTGTCCCTGTAAGCGTATATCCAAGTTGAACTGCAGGATTCATAGAAGGGTGATGAAATGGGCTACTCTAGCTTGCTCTTATCAGGATAATACCCATACCTATATAACTTGTAAGGAGGATAGAATGAACTAACTCTATTGAAGACTAGGTTCAATCTAAGAAGATGATATTTATATGGTTATGGCTCTGGACTCGACGCGTTAACAGATTTTAGATGGTAATGCGCTAAGATTTGATACACTGATACTAACAGATGCGGATAGTCAGGGACAAGAAATAAGGCTGCCAATTGCGGCGTTTCTGACGTAATTTGACGGTCAGAACAAATGTCTGCCGTGAAGATATCTGGAACATTTCAAAAGCTGATGAAACGAAAAAAGTTACTTACATGGATTTTTGTGTCCGTGCTCGAAAAATTCGACTCAAACCTCAAATAGACAATTTGACATTTTAAATCTTTTTGTTCGAAACCATGTCCCGCCATACTAAATACATTCAAACCACTCACAGTCCGTACAAGCTGATTGACAAGCCTTGAACATACCCCGCCTTGGTCGGTATCTGTTCCCTGACTATAGTGAGGCTAAGTGGCCATTTGCCATACAAATAACGTCATTGGCACAAAATATTGATGCAAAAAAAAAACTATAAAATGCTATATTAGATGTTTTGAATGAGTCAGCAGTGAAACCAGATGTCTTGTTGGCCTTTAGTGTAGGCTACTATGTAATTTCGTGTTTTTTTTCTGTTAAAAGCAAAGTTCCTCTTGATCATGGTGTTTTGGGGGGTTTTTGGTTATGTAAACAGGTTGAAAAAAAATATCTTGAATTTTTTCAAAAACGTTTTTGGTTTTTTTTAAAATTTAAAACGTTTCATAAGCAGAACACCAAAATACATAAATTCCATAATAGTTAGTATTCATGAAGGCAGTATTGAGGTCCTAAATTGAAGACAACCCATTATTTTTGATACCAAAGAATTTGCTAAAAACAGCAAATTCATCAAATATGGCAACCACCTAACAAATCCAAGATGGCGTCCAAAATGGGCCGCCAAACAGCTATGTTATGAATATAAACGCGCATTAACACTAATCAAGATGAATAGGATTCAAATTCATGGGTGTATATCTTGTGGTGCTAGGAAACCCACATCTGACATATTCTTTTTGTTTTAAATACTTCAAATCAAGATGGCGGCCATATGGCCGTCGAAAAGTGCTAATAACAGAACTGGTAATTTAAGACAAATTACTAAGTTATTAAACATTTGGGGCAGAAACCTGACATTTAAAACTCTGACAGAAGAAATAAATTTCAAACATTGTGTGTTGCTTACCGCTTTGAATCCAAGAGGCGGCCACCGTAAGCATGATAATAGTAAAATTGTGTATGTTTTTTCACATAGATCAGTCATACAATATTTTGATAAACAATTAAAAAAACCCTAGAAGTATACTTTGGACCAAAGGGACTCATTTACCATTTCGGTTAGAAAAACATGCTTCAAATCCACAATGGTGACAAAATATAAAAGCTTCTGTAAGCACTTTCAATTGATTAATCTGGTGATTTTCATACACCTATTTACGATGTTTATTAACACATCAGAGATTTGAATAGGAAATCGTCAAATTTTAAATTTTATAAAGTTTTGCAAATAAATTTATAATTTTGGACACTTTTGAAAAATACCATTTTGCTTAGTTTACATGTTTCAAATCCAAGATATTGTCAAATGTGACAATTGCGTATAAAGCACTCTTAATCATCAATAGCCCAAACTGGCGATTTTTCGTACCTCCGTATTATAGTTATGTTATATGCATCAGGAAAATGATGAAATATAAATAAAGCAACTACACATGAGCTATTGTCTATCACTTTCGTGTGTAACCCTTCTTCACCCAAGATGCAGCTCATAATGACTCTGAAAGCATAATCAAGAAGCCAAACTTGTTATTATATACCTACATCTGTTATACACATGAGGAATTTGAATGAAAATTACACAACGAAACTGTAAGAACTGACTCTAAAATAGTGTTACATGTTTCATACAGCCATGTGAATCCATATTATTTGTATTGTAATCAAAACATAAATAAACATTGATACTTTTAACACAAGGAAATCATATTATATATTATTTTTTCTTTGGTATATTCAAATGCAGATGGTGCTAAATGGCCATGCTAATCACTTCAATAGCATAAATGTTTGTGATTTTCATATAACATATGTTATGTATGAATGATGGGAAAGTTCTAATAAAACTATAAATGATAAATGAAAAATCTATATCCCTTAAATTCCAAAATGCCATTTGTTCCCCACCGTTCACAAATCACAAAGCGAAACCTTCGTCTTGTGTTTAGGTGTTGAATGAAATTTGTTCCTAGATCTAACAGACAAATTGCGCTACCTCCTTCTCGCGGTGTGATCGTCAAGGTGGTAGTCATTTCCTCTAGGGACGCTAAGAAGGATAATATTATTTATTATAAATGTTTAACATTGCTGCTAATCCAAAAATGTGATCAAAATGACGACTGCTACAAGCATTCAAAATTACAAATACAATGTGTTATACGATCAGGAAAGTTATGGCATATAAATAAGCAACTAGGACCTTACTTTTAAACACGAGAAAACCAATCTAACATTTTAATTTTATCATTCTTCAAACCCAAATTTGGCAATTTTCATATATACCCCAAATATATGTGGTCACCATAGTAGAGAGTTAGCAAACTAGATACATATTTGGACACAGTAAACCCTTATCAATAGTGTTTTAATCAACATGCCTTAAATCCAAGATGGTCAATAATATGACCATTGTCCTCTCAATAGCCAACACGGCTTTGTTTCTTAACATAATATAAAAGTGAAAGCAACTATAAACTTTTGGACACAAAAAAAACTATTCTATCATTTAAGTTGTGAGGAACCTATTCAATAGCCAAAATTAGTATAGTCACATATATCTTAAACATAGACTCATATTTTTATGTATTTGCATAGGAAATTTGACTAATGAATATTAAATAAAATGAAGCAACTAGATAAACACTTTGGGACACAAATCATTTATCATTTAGGTTGTTTTAAATATGCTTGAAATCAAAATGGCTATAGTATGGTCATTTTAGATTTGTGAAGCATTTACATAACAAATTGGTTTATTAAAAGTATATATCTGCGGTATACCAATGGAGTTTTATTCACGTTTATCAAAATTCCAATGTTCGTATCTTATCAAAAAATTAAGTTTATAGAAAGCTGGTATCTTGCTTTTTATTCATATTCGTTAAAATTAAATGGTAAAGAGTTCTTGTGTCAAAGAGTGGATCTATAGTTAATTTGTATTTATACTTAAAATTTCCGAATGCATTTAAACATAATGTGGTTATGCAAATTGCCCATCTTTTGCTATTTGATTAGTTATTGACATAGGATTTATAACGGCACATTTAGCTGCCATATTAATTTTGAAGTGTGTTTCTAAAATAAATGGTAAATAAGGAGTCCTTGGGTCCAAAGGAGGAGGCATCAACGTTTTATTTTGTTAATAAAAATATGATGATGACGATCTATTGAACTCATTTTATATTTTAAATCATTATCAGAATACTTACGGTGCACGCTATGCTTGGAATCAAAGCATGTTAGCAAAAATTATTTAAATTTAAAAATAGTTGAAATCGTTTCTTCTGTATTCAAGTATTAAATACAATGTTACTGCCTCTTAAGTTTAATGATTTGGTTTAGTTGTCTTTTTAAATTACAGTTTTAGCTTTTAATAGCGCTTTTGGCGGCCCATATTGGCCGCCATCTTTGAATTTGCAGGTTTTGACAAAAAAAAAAATCAGCTTGTGGTCCAGTACCACAAGATATACATACACCCATGAAATATGAATCTATTCTTATCTTGATTAGTGTTGGTGGTGCGTTTTATATCCTAACATAACTTTTTGGCTGCCTTTGGACGCCATATTGGAACCAGGTAATTTTATTTGTTTAATGTTTTTAACTCTTGGTATTGAATATGTATATTGTCGTCAATTTGGACATCTGCATTGAAATACCAATTTTAATGGAATTTGTGTATTTGGCGGCCATCTGGATTGACCACCCTTAAAACGTTTTAAAAAATCCAAGATATTTTTTTCAATATAAGTAACCCAAAAGACAAATGAATCAAGTTGAATTTGCTTTTAACAGAAACAAAAACACGACGGCTGTATTTATGACATACCAGCCTACACTATTTTGAGGACTGACGAACAAATCAACCAACATTGGTATATTAATGTCAATTTAGCCACACATCTGAGATAATCCCTTGATCTGAGACTATTTTTAGTTTACATACTTGGCATTTTCACCCGTTGTAATTATTAGGAGCTTTGCGATATGCTTTATACAAGCGACGCTTCCTCCGAGCCGTCGTATTGATTTTAGTCTTTCATACACAGGGCTCAAAAAGTTTCAAAACACTTAATTTTAAGAAAATAATATACAAACTTATTCCTTAGCACAAATTCTACAAATTGATTTCAATAATGACTGGTGTTGGTACTGCGCTTGGGCATTTAGTAAAAAAATTCATTTTTTTAATTTTTTTAATTTTTTTAATTTTTTTGTCCAATATTAATTTTTTGATTTTATGTGAAATTGATAGTTGTGAAAGCTCTTGGTTTACCTCCAATTTGACATTTTTTGGAACAAGCATTGTGACGATACAAACTTACTGTTTTGAAATATGAGATATGATGCAGGAGGTGCGAATATCCGAATAGTTGCATTTTACTTTATTATATGGATTAGATTTATGTAGGATGAATGTTTAGCTCAAAGTCTGACAAAGGAAATTATGGAGGAAGAGGAGAGGAGGATCCCCATGCGCACACCGTTTGAAAAAAATATAAAAGGACAGGAATAAAACTCGGCAACAGTCCCTCACTATGTAGTATTTGTTTTGCTTCGTCTTGGGGGGGGGGGGGTATGGGTCTGACTTGGTAAAAAATTGTTCCATTTACGAAAATGCGATAATGCAATGGCTTAATGGTTTTAGATTGTATCTACAAAATGCTTTTTATTCGATCGCAATCGGACCATTCGGTTCCGAGATATGCTGATCACAGTGAAGCAGTGTACCGATAATGTCCAAGAACAGCATAGTCTATATACTTTATCATGTGAAAATTGTTTAAAAGGGGTATATTTAATATATTTAAAAGATATTATTTATACGCATTTAACGCATTTATTTGGGCTAAGTCGAAGTAAATAAATACTCATATTAATTGTGTCCAAATTTAAGTAATTCAATTTTGTACTGGGTAAGTGATGTTTTAGTATTTTATTGTTTTTCACCCTGCGATATTTAAGAAAATTATTTTAAAAAATAATTACAGGACAATAGATGCACCGATTTCGATGATTTTTCATTAATAATTATAATAATTTCAGGTTTTAATTATATAAAATGAAATTTTAAAAAACAAATAATATTTCCACATCAAAGCGCCTCAATTTTGTCTAATGGTCGAGTGTCTATAAACTGTTCGTTAAATACGCAAACGACCAAAACGACGAAAACGAAATACGTTAACTAGAGAACGCTACATGCTATGCACATGAATTTTTTGGCCCACACATACCAGCACATAGGGTATTGAACCATGAAAGCACGTTTCCAAAATGTGTTCCAAATTTCAAAATTCGCCATGAAATTATGTGATTGGTCGATTGCGGTTGCCATGGCAACGGTAAAAAAAATCCGGCTTCAGGGTTTAATGCGTATTACCCCCTGCACATGCCACCAAGTTTCGTCCAGGTAGCTTGTTTAGTTATTAGTTACGTTCGTTCTAGTTTAGCCAATCAGAGGCTTTACGTGGTTACATGGCAAACCAGAGCAAAAAAATTGAACATGAATTTTAAAACTTTGTGAAATGGTGCTACAATATGATATGAAAATGTATATACCACTATTAGGAAAATAAGAAAAATCACTCTGTTTTCACTGATTCAGACCCCATACCCCTCCCTTAAATTTTAATGCCGGGGGTGGCAGGAGATATATTCCTCCGAACTCGATTCCTTCGCGCAACATTAGTCTCATTCTTTATTCCGTTGTTCGTCTATAAAGCCCGACTATGGCTCAGGGGGGACAATAATCTCGGTTAACACCGGAGGAGTTGTACCAATTGGTAACCCTACATCCCAAGGAAAAGGTATGAGGCGGTTGAGGAGAAACCCAACAAGACGTTTACCTGTCCGTCGCTGGGCGGAAATACTCATATGTACTCCAGAGGTCAAAATGCAAAACCAATATTAAAAAGGGATCCCAGTACTAAAACCTCATATGGCTTTTGGTCACATCGGATTCTAGTTTGAATGTCAAGCCAAATATGATAGTAAATCATTATGGCAGGTGGGTTTCATTGCCTCTTGCCTTGCCCTTGCCTAGGAGTCTACGTCCAACGTCGGACGACCCCTCTCAGACTCTTCCAAATTGTTCTATCTTGAGCACGGGATCTTGCGACAGTCTTGTCCAAGTGTTCAAGTAGTCGTTGATGTCGTCTGCCACCGCCTCTTCTGTCTACAGCGCTTCCTCTTGCCAGATTTTGGTTGCCAATCTAGAATTCTTTTTGTCTATCTATTATCACTGAA
>JAMKCH010033904.1:0-27788 GCA_023653785.1 Ophioderma brevispina | reverse complement strand
AATAGTACTATCAAACTTTTGAAAAGTGGGGGCACTCTTCAAAAAATGTGCTGTTTATTGCTTTACTCTGTCCATTTCCATTCTAAAAATCCCAACAATGTAGGCTACCATTCCGTACATAGAAAACGAACATACAGCCTTTAAGGCCGAAAACAAAGATATGCTCGTTTTTTTCGTCCCTTTTCCAACCCGAACCAAAATTGGGCGTCGGCCGGTTTGATCGATTTTTTTTAGTCCACCATAAATACACCACAATACCTTGCAAACAGTAGAAGCCATATCAATCAATAGTTATTTTTATTTCATCCCAAATACGCAAACTACATAATATGATGATAATGAGTTGATATAAATTATTGAGGCATTTTGTTTGTGCATTAAGCTGACTGCAGATATTTCGAATTATATTTTTTTGGGTATAGTAATGAAAAAAGTCCTAGACCTAATAAAGCTAGTTACCTAATTGCATCAATTCCAAATTAGAGATGAATCGGATTCTTTCGTTTTCATGCAGTACACATTTATGTGCAGTATAACAGTCCCATAGGATACTGTGTATAAATACAAAAAACTTCCGGTGTAGAAGTTATTATCGTCCGGCGTACGCATAGTCCGGGAACAATGGTGAACAATATTGCAATCGATTCAGTTGACTCTTCACACACCATTAGTTTCATACGCTTTATTCCGTTATCGTCCATGGAGACCCGGACTATGGCTCCTTCCGGACCATATCTGCTCAAACCGGAATCCTGAATTTTATAACAAAGTGGTGCTTTTCTATATGAAGGCTTTAAGGACTTTTTTTTCGATTTGAGCTTAGTTATTTCACACAGTGATTAGTATTAAATTATGGACAATTATTATGCATATGCAAAAAACCCGATTTTGTTTGAAAATGAGGGCGCCCATCCTCAGGAAATCTCTGAGTCCAACTTAAGAAGTCGACCAACTAATGACCACAATGCTTTAAACCTGAAACGTCTTGCTTATATATTTATATATTTTGTTTGCATTCTAAATTATCACCACAGACGGGGTTGCGCTATCTTATATTTACCTCATTTGTCCCAAAGTAACATCAAAGTCTTACAACTTCCTGATGTGCTCTTGTTTCATAGGGCAGACGTGTATAACGTCGCCACACTAGCCTTTGGAACGTGATCCTCCAGGGGGGGTAGGACATTCAACCTAACATCACAGCAAATTCAAAACGGCATCAACTTCCAGGGTGCTAGTCTGCTTCAAGACTTAACTTTAGGAGGGCGCTCTTATGTATATCGAACGGTTTAACACAGAAAAAAAAAAAAAAAAAAAAAAAAAAAAAAACACACGACTTGACTAAAGACTAGGCCTGGTCACGATATTTAATCTAAATGACCGTGTATTTTGGAAATTACACTATTTTGCAGCGGGTTAAATCCACTAAACCCCGACGGATTTTGAAGCCAATAATTTTTTCTTCATTTATCATGATATTACTAGATCTTTTTTTGACAAAGTTTTAAGAGATATTTGTTAATGTCACTGGGACGAGACTGTCCATAGAAAATGCATGTAGCATTTCCACAATTTATTACCGTTTGGAAATCCCCAATGCCCAAAATCCGAGGCAGACGTGTCCTACCCCCCCTGGATCCTCCATCTAGTTTGGTTTATAATGCAGAGGAAGGAAATTCTGAAGGGGTGTATTAACACTTAAGTGACCAAGGGGTTTTCACTCCCGTTTGCCCAAGGGGTCCATGGGACCCCCCCCCCCCCCCGGCAACCACTTTCCTCGTGAATTTTTGCACGAATTATAACACATGTGAAGGATCCATAATACAACCTCAAATCAGCAATTAAAAATGAGATTTGTTATTGTGGTGCAAATTAGGGGCAAAACATGGTTTTCAAAACACGCCTAAATTTGGGGCAAAAAGACGGAAAATTTCAAATGGAGCCTTGGCGCTTACATCAAAAAATTTTGAAAACTATTTATGTTGATATCCTATTCTAGAAGCACCAAATTAACTTATTTAACACAAAACCAGCAGTTTTAGGGATCCTGTATTTTTTACGGGTGTTTGCAAATCACGTCATTTTCCCATAGATTTTGGACAGTAACGGTTTGGGCAACATACATGATGAAATTGTTTGTTTTCGCACATAAAGGGTTATTATTTTTTAATGTTACTAATAATTGTTTACTTAACATGTAATGTGTGCACTTATATCGCAAAAAAAAATTGCTTTGTGTCTCGTTTTTCTTATTCCCCCCCCTTTTTTGTATTTTTAAAAATATTCTCAAATGACTTCCGTTAGTGCCCAGGGGCCGTTTTCTGGACCTGACCCTAACTACTTAACTCATTAACGGCTTGGCCGATTTTAATTATTTTTGGTATGAAAAGACACGCATTTAAAAGTCAGACAATTACAAAAAATTTCGGCGCAAACATCCCCCGCGTATAGCGGGCCACGCGAAAAACAAATTTTGGGGTCCCTAGACCCCCCCCCCCCTTGGGCACTGATGTTAAAGGGGTAATGTCATTCCATTCCATAATTTCAAGGGATATAACTCCTCAAAAAAGTTTGGGAATTTTTTTCAGACATGTTCCCTTATTTATTTGAAATTTCATTACAACTACTATTGTCACATCAGTGAAAAGCTCAGTTATTCCTCTGTACAATGACAACCAAAATCATAGGGAGAATTTGATACTTTATGCTTGATGACCTTCCTTTGAATCCTGGTAGGTCTGAAAGAAAATTGCCAACTTTCATTACCTGTACTCGATTTAGGTGCTTAAATAAGAGGATTAGGTTAAACGAATGTGCCCAATTGATTATTTTTGCTGATGGCGGGCTACTGAAGTTTTTTTTTTAACCCTTTCATTCTCATTACTTCATTGACGATCCTAAGCACGATACGGCTGGGGCTTATCGTCTCGGAAGTACTGCATATCGGCCCGATTGCAGACTTAGAGATTGCAAACGCCTTTATAATAATTGGTCGACCCGAAACTACAGCATTGTTGGCCTTCAATAACAACAATTTAAGTCTTGTCGTCCCAGTTATCAGAGCTGCCTCTTCCAATGCACAAACAGGGAAACTTCACCATCGTTCTCCTTCCAAACTTTACCATCCACTTCCAATACAAAATCTGCACGACTGCATTCAGCTGAAAACATGACTTTCTGTCCCATGTTTAATTCACGAACGGTGTTGCGACACCACCTTAACTGAGCCTGATGGTGAAGGCTGTCATTGCTGTCTTCTTAGCAAGTTTACCATGCTCTCAGATTGTACTTGTGTCAATACTGGCCCCACAACGTGCCTGTAAATGTCTGGAAGACAATCTCCAATTCCAGGGTGTTGTGCCCCAGGGACCCGATCTGGGTCCTCACCTTCCATTACCAGTTTTGGTTTTTTTGCACGGAAATTTTCCATTCTGAATACAGCACTGGGGACTTACCCCACATTGGCTACCACTTGATATTCTGGGATATGCCTGCTTCAATTTTCCCCATGGCACGAGCCTTCTGTACATCTGATACTCGTGACATGATGAGATACTTGAATGACC
This sequence comes from Ophioderma brevispina, assembly GCA_023653785.1. Classification (NCBI taxonomy): domain Eukaryota; kingdom Metazoa; phylum Echinodermata; class Ophiuroidea; order Amphilepidida; family Ophiodermatidae; genus Ophioderma; species Ophioderma brevispina. The sequence continues at coordinate 24,222 of JAMKCH010033904.1, read as the reverse complement.
ACTTTTTTGCATTTTCTATTCAAAGACCCGCATATAAAGCAAACCTAATCCTCTTAACCTGTGGTCACCCTGTAACTCTTAAACCTGGTACTGAAATTGGCACTTTAAATATAATATATAATAATCATATATTGGCGTTTTATAAAGCGCCATTTTCATCTAGATCACAGCGCTGTTTGCATTATTATTAGCTGCCGTCCAGGAATCGTCACAATCCTTTCGCTTCATCTAGGGCCGGGCATCTGACCAAGCGGCAGCATCCTATTCAGCACTTTCTTTTTTTTTTAAGGTTTTTCTTTTTTTAAATTCTTAAATTTTGTGCTCAGTCAACCATGAAGAAATCAATTCTTATGATTTTGGTGTTCATTGTATAGGAAACCTGAGCTTTGCACTGCTATGCAAAAAAGTCTAATACATTTTCAATAATGAGAAATACATGTCCTGAAAAAAATTTCCAAACTTTTTTTGAGGATTTTATTGAAGGTATCAGAATGGCATAATCCCCGTACGCGTTCGTAAATTCCAAACAATGCGACACATTAGCACACACCATGTTCATTTTAAGGGACTTAAACATCTTACGGAAGGGAATACAACAGGATATTTTTAAGTAATTTGAATATACCAGTTAACATTGTTTAAGTTCTGAGTCGGTCACGTGACTCGGAAGTTGCTGCTCGCAGGCAAAACATAGCGGTCACTGTAATACCGCTGTAATAGTAGATCGTTGAGTTGACTTTATTATCGTCTAACCCACGCCTTTGGGAAATCACCATAAATCTTATTCTAATTAATTATATTTACTGCCCTGCATAATCAACATGCCAGACCTTTGTTGTCCGTCGTTTTCGCTAATCGACGGATTCCAAAAGCGAAAATCACTGCATTTTTCCCAATTTTTCTTAAGCTCAAAAAGCTGTGATCAAAATTCTACAAATTATACATTTTATGACGAGCCATATTATAAAGGATTGTAAAATCTTGCAAAGTCCTGAATGGATATTCAGGGTGTACTACCAAAAATACAGGGTGATACGACAAACAAGTCCATAAAAATAACATTTCCTTTTTACAACTGCATTATTTCCAGACATTAATGAAAAATGACAAACAAATTATATTCATATTATTTGGACTGCATGTACTACTAAATCCCTTTCAGGCAATGTGTTTATTTGTAGCACATTGAATATGCATGTGTGCTAAACTGCTATAACAGGGTGCCAAAAAGTAATTGAATTTAATGCCTTTTTTCCCTTAAAGACAATTTTGAGCTAAACTAGCTTCATTATTACTGTTGTGTGTAAAGGTGTCATCTTGAATTTCATTTTTATCAATACATGTAATTAGTGCAGCAGAAATATAGAGGAGTGGTCAAAATGTGCTATCTCAACCTCCCCTTGGACACTACATGGATGTATATGTACTTGAAATCAACTATCTGAATAATTATTAAAACAATGGTTCCTAACATCTAATCTATCATGACCAAGTGTTAGCAGACGTGAGCTTATAAGAGGTGTGAACCAGAAAAAATAGAAACCCAAAAGGTAGATGTATGCAGGCTCAATCTGGATGCAGGTAATGTGAAGGATAATGAGCAACGAACCTGTCAACTGATGAGCTAGTGATAGGAACTTAAATTCTACGATGGAGCTCATCAGTTGAAAGCTTACCTAACTGTTTGTGATATATTATTTTGATTTTTGGTATTATTTTTCTGTCAGTTCTCAATTACCACAAGCCTAGGCAGAGCTAGGTCTGGTCTTGGGCCTGTGGTATGCCTATCACTATCATGCCCCTGCTAGGGGTAGGAAGCTAGGGACGTTAATAAGAGAAAATAAAATGTCACGGGATGTACTTTTGACCAATCAGTGAAACAAAGACTATGTATTCGGAATATAAAACGAATATTGGTCTGCGTTCTTTTATATCGGGTGATGACTCCCCTCGTTGGCCTTACTGCTAGCGGCCTACTAATCTGTAGACCTAGCATACCTGCCTACTAGACTATGTAGGCGCGAGCTATATTGGCCTAGCATACGATGTAGGTCTAGCTTACTATGTAGGCCTAGCATCCCTTGCCTACACTACTCTATCTCGGGGTTATAGTTTATTTTAGGCGCAGGTATGCTAGGGCAACTCGCGAGCGATTAATCTCCATCACCCTCATGACCAGTCAATAGTTAAATATTTAACAGACTGTCGATTTGGACAGTACATAATCATGTGTAAGTAACACAGTTTAATCAGGAACCGTACATGTCCCTGTAACGACGTACCCAGCTTAGGCCGACAACGTGCAGTTTTGCGGTAAGATCTGTCCAGACTTTGGGAGACACATCCAGGCATCCTTCACTGCCCTCAAAGGACAAGAGGGCATTGGCTTCTGCCACCGCGTGAACAGGGCACGGATGAAAAACAACTGGGAGTTAGGAACTACTTGGAAAAAAGCATCTTCACATAACCCGATACAAAGTAATTAGTTATAAGGGCATCAAGGGATCTTTATGCTTTTAGAACTCGTGTGTGAATGGGCTTGGTGTGTGATGAGGTAGATATACAATATCGCCGAGTGCATCGATTGCAATCTTTTTTTGTTATCTTTTCCGACCAGTAGAATCTAACTCATAAGTATCGGGTAATGTTTCCTGCAGATGTTGTTTTCGCTCCAAGTACTCTCTTGCGATTGTTTTTCAGATAATCTTAACATATTAACATTTCGTTCCAATCTTCATCAACCGATAAATATCTGAAAAAAGTTCGCTAAAACTTTCCACACATGGAAGATGCTGAAGATTACAACGCTTGTCAAGCACTGTTTACTAGCCTATACTGGGGACGAGCTGTGACCTCGAATGGTCATTGCCTGCGAGGAGGCTGCGGGCGCGCATCGTATTTACATTTGATGCTGACGTCTGTTACTGGTCTATACTCAGGCAATTGTCATGACTACAGAATTCCTTGTCCTCTACTCATATATGCAGGCTTAAAATGGTATCCTGTCGCTGCCAAACTATGCAAACATTCTGCATGTTTACATCAATATAGTTGTGAAATAGAAATAAAATATTCCATGTTAAATACCTATTAAAATCCTTATATGCACTCAGCAGGGGCCGCTAAGCACAGGATGGATTTTTGAGGTGGTGCGGGGGGACTTTGAATACTTTCTTATTTGTAAAATAGTGGAATAACCCCTATAAATTGATTGGAGAATTTGAAACATCTGATCACCAAAAATGTGGAATGTCAAATTTATCTACATTTTGGACTTTTTGATTAAAATAGTGGACACCTTTGTCCCTTTTTTGGAATTTGGGGAGGGTGCAACAGGAACCCGTTGCAGCGCAACCACCGTGCCAAGGGCATGCACAGAAATACCCCAAAGTACGTCACTATTCGAAGCTGATTGATTATAGGTTGGCAATCCCAAGCGAACAAGGAATAAGAAAGGTACAAAGTACCTCATGGGCCGAGGAGGGGGCCCACGGGGAGACCAGATCGGTGGTCAATAAACTGGTTCCTGGACAGGAGAGTCAGCCCCCAAAGTAGGGACATTCCGAGTTTGCAGTTAGTGAGTAACGGTGGCGACGGTGTACCTCCGAACAGTTAATTTCCTAGATAGAGTCTTCGGGGTATGTCTCGACTTTACCGTCGAATCCGTCCAAGAGGGTCGTCAGAACACTTGCCATCGGGACACGTGGAATGAAAAGTTCTCCTTCAGGGAGGATCTCCGCGTTATCAAAATGATGCTGTGGTAGCCCCAGCTTCAGCAGGCTATGGTCGGGGAAAACGTGGTCGTTGGTCTGGTACACTAAGGCTCTAGTGAATGTGACCAGGTCGGCCTTGACACTGTCGTAGTATCACACTTTCTGAGTGAGCCGACCGAAATTGTCGTGTGGGCTTGGTGAGACCCACAACGAAGGAAGAAGGTTTGCCTGGTTAACCTCCGCAGTCCACGTTGTCCGCTCGAAAGTGGCTTCGACAACCTGGTACTCTTGGCCAGCCTTATTGAGCATCGCTGTGTATGCAAATTAAGGAGGAGAAGATTTCAAATCCATCTGTCTGGCAATTACCGCCTATGACACCATGGTCTTCCAAGATCTATTCTCAGACCTACAATGGAGGAGGCATCACTCAATTTGAGCTGAGGAGTCCCATTCCGTCCACCGGTGCCATCAATCATCCTGACGACAGATGCGTCCACATCGGTGTGAAGGCTCGCCTCGTCTCTCAGGTCGCTGATCTGCAGCCCATCCACCCGACTACGTCCCACGTTCCTGAGTTTTGGGCTATCTTTCTAGCCTTACGTCGGCGGACCCTTCCTTGTCAAAAGAAAGACCGTCCATGTCCGTTGCTACCATTATGACGGTGGTGACAGCATCAACATGGAGGGGGTCATGGATCCGTCAGCCGATCCAATCGTCCCAGAGCGCACCACCCACGCTCTGCACCTGACTGTCTGGCGTATTTCCGAAGACTATTTTCAGGCCGAACAGGCAGCCGCGCTCGCTGCCCAAGCAATGCAGGAATTCACTATAGAGGGATTTATAATTCTCGACTCCGCCGTTACCATGCGTTAACCAGTTTCTGCAACTACAGGTCAGATCGTGGATGTCCTTACAGAAATCTTTCAGGGGGCAATAGTGTCCTGAATGCCTAGGCTTACCGTAGGGTAATCTGCCAGCTCCATAGTGGTTTGGAGGATGGCATGACAACGTGTTCTATCCCCCTCCTGACCAGCTTGGTCTTGGTGCTACAATTCCTGGCATCGAAAGAGTTTGAACCCATCCAGGAACATCATCTTCAGGACTTATCTAGGAAGGAGTGGTAAAGTGTCGTGCCGAGCAAGCCCGTGTGCGGAGTGCCCATCTCTCTTTCCAGACTCCTCCGTAATGCTGTGGTTGGTTCGCCACTCCTCCCGCACAGCGAGTCTGTTACCTTCCCAGCATTGAATAATGCTGGTACACAGAAAAAAGTTAGTGAGTCAAATGATTAATTTTGGTGAGTTCTTCATATGTCCGTGTTCTGAGACACTATTCAGTTAATCCAAGTCATTTGACTCACCCATAAAGCTCCATAATGAGTCAATTGACTCTTAAATGCAAGACACCAAAAATGAGTCAATTGACTCACTTATTAATGACGCATTCCAAAATGGTCGAAATGAGTCATTAAAACACTTGGGTGGAGAGAGTTATCAAGGTAAAATACCTCATTCAAGGGCACAACACGTTGGCCGCAGCGGGGCTCGAACCCATAACCTTTGGGTGGGGGCGAGCGCTTAGTCCACTGGACCACACGTACCCTCAGTGCTGGTACCCATTTATACACTGGAGAGGAGTAATTGAAGGATTTTTTTTTTTTTTTTTTTTTTTTTTTTTTTTTTTTTTTTTTTTTTTAGTCCTACTGCGGGCTCTTGAGTATAAAGCGCTTTACCTCAATTACTCCTCTCCACTCAGGTGTATAAATGTTCAATGCTGGGAAAGTAACAGACTCCCTGTACTGGAGTGGCGAACCCCATACAGCAACAAAATACGGAGGAATCTGGCCCAAACGCTAAGGAAAGAGAGATGGGCACTCAGCGCAAGAGCTTTCTCGGCACGACAACTTTACTAACTTTACTTATCTAGGTATCTAGGAAGGAAAACCACATTCTTGGTGGTGTGAGACCAAACCTTGTCCACTGATGAACCACACATCCACTTCGATCGGGGAGTGGTCTCTGTTCTTCCGCGGGCATGGTTCCTGGCCAAAAAAAAATCAATCTTTCTTTCACCCCTAAACCGGTGTTTCTGCCACGAATCGCCGATGTTGCAGGTCGCCCCGAGGCGCCATGGTGGCCGGTTAATTGGACCGTACGAAGAACATTCTCTATCCCAACGTTGTCACCGCATGGTCCTGCACCAACGGACACAATTAGCCGCTGTATTACCTCAGTCATCCGAAATGTGCACAAGCAACACCATATTTGGCTGACTGGCTCCTTAGTCAAGGCTCATGATGTTCGAGCTCATTCCTCATCCTGGGTGTTCTATAAAGGGTCCACCATTCCCAACATTTTGGACAACGTCGGATTGAGTTCGGCTTCCACCCTCCAACCAACTTACTTAAAGTGAATTTGTGTTAAAGTACTCCAAAGCGGCCTAAAAAATGTGGAAATTTGGACTAAGTAAAACTTGAATTCAGGAAAAACCTGAAAACTGACATCTCTGTTAAATGATGTGTCGGTTAAGCGGATGGGAGAGTTCGCCGTCTAAGCTCTATACTAGCAGGTCGGTCAGATGAGCTTGAACCAAGAGCGCAAGGTGAGTTCTGTGTTAGGTTTTGAGATGGGTTGTGTCAATTGATGTGTAGCTATCTTCCGCGACCTTCCCCACCTGATTTTCCAGGGGTATTCTGTGCAAAAGTAAGATCGTGGAAGGTAGCTATCGCTAGCGCAGTGTAGCATAGGGATACCTTCTTCCGAATAACTACGCTTCGGGTGGTGATTAGGCCCCGAAGTTGTCCGACTCGACTATTTCGGAAGTTGGCGGCAACATTTTTGCAGTGGAATTGGGGTTTCTAATCGTGCCCACATGAGAAAAATTCCCATATTTTCAACCAGGTTCTGTGTAGACCCCCTCAAAATTTGCCACCCTGGCTCTCCAACTATAGAGTAAGGCCTCTGGAGCCCATCCACTTATTGGAGGATTCCCGGGAGGATTCACACAAAATCATTTTCCACATATAAGTGATCTTTGCATTTTTGATGGATACACTATGTGGACTTATGTTACTACTGTGACCTTGCTACCATATACAAATATTTATTAGAATGAATCTTTCTTTAACTAATTACCTACTCATAAGATCGGAATAGTTCCTCAATTTTTGTTTTCGCTCCAAGTACTCTCTGCGCTTGTTTTCAGATAATCTTTAACCAATTACATTTCGTTCCATCTTCACCGATAAATATCTGAAGAAAAGTTCGCGAAAACTTACACATGAGATGTCTTGACTTACAGACACCTGTACTAGCCTATACTGGACAGCTGTGACCTCGATTGTTTTGTCTGCTAGCCTGCGCGCGGCATCGTATGTACAATTGATGCTGACGTCAGATGTACCTGATCTATACTCAGCAATTGCCATGACTACTCATCCTTCCTTACTCATAATATGCCGGCTTAAAATGGTATCCTGTCGCTGTAAGCTGGTGCAAACTTTCTGATGTTTACATCAAATTAGTTGTGAAATAGAATTAAAGGGACAATATCCATTTTAAAATTATCTCGATTCCAAAGTCCTTTATAATGCACTCAGACAGTGCGTCCAAGATTTAATTTTGAGGTTGTGCGTCGGACTTTATTTTTAAAAGTGGACCTAACCCCTATAATTGTTGGAATTTGAACATCTGATCACCAAAATGTGGATCGTCAATTTTATCTACATTTTGACTGTTTTGATTAAAAGAGTGGACCTTTGTCCCTTTGTGTGGAATTTGGGAGGTGCAACAGGGAACCAGTGCAGCGCACCACCCGTGCGCAAGGGCCTGCCAGATCCCCAAGTACTTCACTATTCGAAGCGGAGTTGAATTTTATTAGTTGGCAGTCCCAAGCGAACAAGGAATAAGAAAGGTACCACAAGTCCCTCCTGGCCGAGAGGGCACGGGGAGACGCATATCGTGGTCCATAACTGTTCCTGGACAGGGAGAGTCCACCCAAAGTAGGACATCTCGAGTTGCAGTAACGTGGCGCCGGTGACCTCTCCGACCAGTGAGTCCAGATAGATCTCGTCGGGTATCGTCTCGACTTAACCGTTCCGAATCCGTTCCAATGGGTTCGTCAGACCCCTCTGCCATCGGACACTGGGAATGAAAGTTCTCCTTCAGGAGATCTCCGCGCTCAAAAAAATGCATTGCTGATGGTAGCCCCCCTTCTAGCAGTCTATGGTCCGGGAAAAATTTTTGGTCGTTGGTCTGGACCTAGGCTTCTAGTGAATGTGTGATCCATGTCGGCCCTTGACACTGCTTAGTCTCACACTTGATGAAGCGACCGAAATTTTGTGTGGGTCTTGGTGAGACCCACAACGAGAAAGTATGTGTTATGCCTGGTTTAATCCTCCTCATTCCATCGTTGTCGGCTCGAACGTGGCTTCGACCCCTGGGTCTCTTGGCCAGCCTTATTTGGCATCGCTTTGTCTTGCAAATTAAGATGAGAAGATTTCAAACTCCATCTGTCTGGCAAATTCCGCCGCCTATGACACAATGGTCTCAAAGATATTCTCAGACCTACATGGAGGAGGCATCCACTCAATTTGAGCTTATGAGTCCCATTCCGTCCACCGGTGCCATCAATCATCCTGACGACAGATGTTCCAAGTCGGTGGTGAAGCTCACCTCCTCTCTCAGGCCGCTGATCTGCAGCCCAGCCACCCTACTAACGGTCAACGTCCCCGAACTTTGGGCTATCTTTCTAGCCTTACGTCGGGGGGACCTTCCTTGTCAAAAGAAAGACCGTCCATGTCCGTTTGCGACCATGATGACGGTGGTGACGCATCACATGGAGGGGGTCATGGATCCGTCAGCCGATCCAATCGTCCCCTATCGCACCACCCCCGCTCTGGCACTGACGTCTGGCCGTATTTTCCGAAGACTATTTTCATGCCGAACCGGCAGCCGCGCTTCGCTCCAAGCAAGTCAGGACTTCACGATAGAGCTTTATCATTCTCGACTCCGCCTTACCAGGCGTTACCATTTCTGCAACACAGGTCAAATCGCGCGGATGTCCTTTTGCAGCATCTTTTCAGGGGCAATAGTGTCCGGATGCCTAGGCTACCCGTATAGGGTAATCTGCCATCTCCATAGTGGTTTGAGAGTGGCCTGACAATGTCTTCTATCCCCCTCCTTGCCAGCTTGGTCGTGTGCTATCATTCCTGGCATCCTCGAAAGAGTTTGAACCATCCCGAACATCATCTTCAGGACCTTTCTAGGAATAAGTTGTAAAGTGTCGTGTCCGAGAGTCCATGTGCGAGTGCCCATCTCTCTTTCCTTAGTGTTTGGCCATACTCCTCCATAAGCTGTTGTTGGTTCGCCTCTCCTCCCGCACGAGACACTGAGACCACATATTCAGCTAATCGCCAGTCATTTGACTCACCCATAAAGCTCAATAATGAGTCAATTGACTCCCATGCCAAGAACTCCCCAAAAATGAGTCAATTGACTCACTTGTGATGCACGCATTCCAAACTCAGTATTTTTTTCTTTCTGTGTACCCCATTTAAATACACCCTGGTGGAGGGTAATCAAGGTAAGTATACTCAACGCACAACTGTTTGGCCGGTGTTGGCTAGTGCTCAATCCCCTGGACCACACGCGCCCTCATCTGGTACCCATTTATACACTTGTGGTGGAGAGACTAATTGATGGACGTGGTCCTGTGGATTGAGCGCTCGCCCGCAATCCAAAGGTTTGGGGTCGTTTCCCTTGAGTAATAAGGCGAATTACCTCAATTACTCCTCTTCCCCCGGTGTATAAATGATCATGCTGACGAAATCACAAACCCGCTGTTCGGGAGGTGTGGCGAACCCCACAGCAAAAATAATCGGAGGAGTCTGGGTCCAACGCTCAGAAGAGAGATGGGCACTCCGCGTATGACTTCCCTCGGCACGACGACTTTACCTTATCTAGTAAAACCGCCTTCTTGGGTAAGACCAAACCGGGGACCAAATTTGTCGACTGATGAAACCACACATCCATTCGGCGGGTGGAATGGTTTCTGGTCCTTCGCGCGCGGTTCCTGGCCAAAAATAAAACAATCTTTCTTTTCACCCCGAACCGTGTTTCTGCCACGACTCCCCAAGGTGTCAGGTCGCTCATGAGGCGCCAGTGTGCCGGTAGCTGTACCGTACGATGACATATCATACTCAAAACAACTCTCTATCCCACGTTGATCACAGCATGGTCCTGCACCTAGACACACAATTGTCGCTGTATTACCTTCAGTGTCATCCGAATGTGCACAAGAAACACTATTTGGCTGACTGGTCCTATTTCAAGGTTCCGATGTTCGAGCTCATCCTCATCCTGGGGTGTTCTATAAAGGGTCCACCATGCCCACCATTTTGAACAACAGGGATAGAGTTCGACTTCTACCCCTCCAACAAACAAGTGAATTTGTGTTAAAGTACTCCAAAGCGGCTAAAAAAATGTGGAAATTGGACTAAGTAGAACTTGAATGCAGTAAAACATGAACACTAGCATCTCGTTAAATGATGTGTCGTTACGCGGATGGGAAGAGGTCGCCGTCCAAGCTCTATACTAGCAGGTCGCTCAGATGAGCTTGAACCAAGAGTGCTAGGGGAGTTCTGTGTTGGGTGTTTGAGGCGGGTTTGCGGCAATTGATGTTGTAGCTATCTGTCCGCGTCCTTCCCTACTGATTTCCCTGGTATTCTTATAGTCAGGTTCACTATGTTCACCACATTAGTATTTGTTGGCTTTTTTGAGAAGTTGAAATTTTGCTTTTTCTGAAGTTCATCTGCATCAGAACGAAAATCAATGTTGGCATTTTTTAAAATCGCATATAAGCGGCCATTCATTGGATTTCAAAATGGCCACCATTTTGAACCTATAATAGCTATATCTTGGATGTTAAAGGCACCTACGAAATGTATTTCCCCCATCTAAACCTATTGTTTGGGGTGTCATTCCAATCAACACATTAGATCTGTAGCTGTGGCGGCCATCGTGAAATTCAAAATGGCCCCAAAGGGAAGTTGTTTTTTGCCATACCCTGTCTCTGAAACTAGTAAAGGCATGATTATGGCCTCTATATCCATTTTTTCAGGGTCCAGAATCCAATAAGAACGTTATAACACCCCAACCCCCAAAAATGACCATGTTGTTTTGGAAGCCATCTTGAATTTCAAAATGGCCGCCAAGGTAGACGTTTTTGCCCACATTCCGGTCTCTAATACCAGTAATTCATTAGTTTGTGTTTTATAGCCAAAGCTATACTATTTTTCAGGGTCCAGGAATCAAATAACGTGTTTTTTACAACACCGGATCATTTGGACGTGCAGCCATGTTGACTTTCACAAAGGCTGCCAGGTATAGTTTTGGCCTACGCCACAAAAGGTATGTGAAACACACTAGGTAGTGCATAGTAGTACAAAAGTATCCCCTGCCAAAAATGATCAGGTTTCAGTTGAGTGTGAAATGAATGTCCTCACACCATGCGTTAAAAAACCTTGTATCAGTGACTTTTCTGACACTTGAACGTTGGTTAACATGCTCGTAATTCAGATTGCGACCGGTGCGCCTGCATTCACAGATCGTTAAACAAAGCTAGAAATTACCACAAATCTCTCTATATTTATTTACCAATCCATAAGTCCTTGACAAAGGGTAAATTAAAGATGTGAGTTTAATGGTGTTCTTCAATGTTGATCATACGTCGCTCGTGTGTTTTTGCTTTGTTAAACATGCTTAAAATTCAGAGTGACAGCCACAATGGATACCTTCAAAAATCTCAAAACATCTGTAACATATTAGTATTAGCATATATCCCCCCCCGAAATTTAATGATAAACTTTAAAAGATCTAAAAAGTACGAGATAATTCTCTACCAAAGTCTATTTGGCATTTTTTATTGGTTAAATATCCATAAGTTTTACGATGGGGTCAATACATTAATAATATGCAGTCTATATAATTTTTATAAAGATCCTGAAAGATGCCGATATTTGCCACCATTATTGAATTTATGCCAGTTTAACAAAAGAGAACATCAGATCATGACTTTCCTAACAGTTTTAGTCAAGAGAAGTGAAAGACAAATATCGTATATCATTCATTTGTATTTAAGTTTTCATCATAATTTTTAGATATGTAAAAAATATTTATTATGTAATATACAATTGATACATATTCAAATATCTTGAGGTGGCATATTGACCTTTTATTTTGAATTTTAATAAAACTGTTTTAACTTTAAAATCAAAATCTCATAAATAAGTATTAATGTTCAAAGAAATTTATCTCATACGTTTATTAAACATTTTTCTAATAATTTGTTTTTTTTGTGGATGATATAATATATTACAAAAAAATTATATGGCAACTTTGAAAAGTCAAGATCTTGCAAAGTGGCCATTTTGGCTGCCATCTTGGATTTTAAGTATGTTATTTTTTTTTTTTTTTTTTTTTTTTTTTTTTAAAAAAAAAAACGAACACCATACTTAATTTACTTTGTTTAGTTTTCGTGGAATGATAGGTAAATGGCAATTTATGTTTTAAGGTTTGGGAAGGGTGGCCATTTTGAATGTAGCTGTTGAAATAAAAATACCGATATGATTTTCTATTAAGGGAAACATATTGGTACTTATTTTACACTTTGCTGTACCTTATGATGACAGACTAAAATTGAACGTGACAATTCTAAGTTTTTTATTTGTTTGAAGGTGTATATTGGCGCTATCATGAATGCATTATGAACACAAAGCGAATGTGTGGCTTTCTAGTAGCCAAGGCCATTATGTGCATTCCTTTTTTCTTTAAGTTTTTTGGATGCATAACCAAATATATATATATTTATTATTTATTTATTGCAGTTAGATGAAATTTGTAGGTGTAAAAAAAGGTCTCAGAGGGTGTTACCACCTTGAATTCGATCTTGTTAATAAACAAAAATACCATGTATTGGAATTTTAATGTCAAAGGTATAGATGGCCAATCCCATACGCTCACAAAGAAAGGACAGAAGGACACCACTACTCCCCCTCCCAAGAACCCTGTGAAGCCGCATTGTTTTTTATTAGCTTATGATTCTTACTTCTGGACAATTGCCATCATACTTGTCGAATCCTCTCTTTTGATATTCCTGGCATGCCAGTCCCGTTTGCGGTCTTGAGATGGCAATATGATCCCCATCTTGAAATGGAACATTCTAACAAAGCAATATTATCATATTGGCCTTTTAATTGTCAAAGACCTTTATCTCAAACATGTGTGTAGCCAGCCCGGTGGTTCCGATGGGGCAATTTCCGGTGGGTTGCAACAAATTCCCGATCATAGGCAAAAATAACCTTTCGCAGGGCAAAAGAGGTCCAAAAAAAGGGCTGATTTTAACACAAATATCTGTCTTTTTTTACTTACCGATTTCCCCTCAAAAAATTTTCCAAGCGGCACTCTGCCCCCACCTGGCTACGCCACGGCTCAATTATAATGCCATTTTTGTGGGTCCGCCAGTTTGTGGGCCACCAGCTAAAGCTGGGGCACGACCACTTACATCCGCTGTGCGTATGTATGTGCGAGGTGTGGTCCCTAAATTGTTATTTTTTTTAAAATTGACCTCATTGCCAATTAAAAGTCAATTGGAACCAAACTTGTGTCATAGGTGCCAGTGTCAAGGTCAATATGAGGTCAAGTTGAAAAATAGGCCCAAAAGTAAAATTGACTACATTGAAAAGTTGAAGTTAAAACTTGAGTCATAGATTGCAATATGGATCCCCATCATTTGTTGAATGAGGTCAACGGTCATGTGCCAAGGTAAATATTCATATGAGGTCAGTTTATCAGATAGGCTGGGCGCCCACAGCTTATATTCTTTAATATAGCGAGCGCCAAGCCGAGAACTTCGAAATTCTATTTTTATACTTTCTGGATGATTTCACTGCAACATATTCTAAGTAATGGTAAATAAAAAGTTTAAAAGATGTGTAAGGTGTCCATATTGGCCACCATCTTAAATTCCTGAGCATGTTGGAAAAAACGAAATTATCAATAATAGTTTTCCACCTACATTACGTACAGACATATTATAAGACTTCAATTTGCACATTTAATCACATTTTTTGCAGGCAAAATGTCTATAAATAATAAACTGCTATAGCGCCATTGTGGAAATTTTAAAGAATGGCTGCCATAACATCGATCCGCAATGCTGCTATATTGAATACTTATTGAATTCCTATACCATGGAAACATGATCTAAACACTGGGAATCCTAATGCTCTTAACAGTCTCAGAAACAAGAGATATGGGCAAAAGCAACTTTATTTGGTGGCCATTTTGAAAATTAATATGGCCGCCAAATATAAATGATCTGATGTGTTATCAATGATCTTCTGGTTTCCTTGACCCTTAAAACATGGTATAGACACCAACATTACATCCCTACTTGGCACAGAGACCGAGATATGATCAAAAATTGGCGGCCATTTTGACTTCCAAAATGGCCCGCCATAGGGAATTTAAAAATGCCAACATTGATTTTCTTATTTTTGTAGAACCATATGCTTTCAGAAAATGTATAGTTTTCCTTCCTATTCTCCATAAAAAGCCAACAAAATTACTCCGGAAACTGACTATCTTGTGGCAAAAGTAGATCGTGGAAGGTAGCTATCGCTAGCTCAGTGTAGCATAGGGATACCTTCTTCCGAATAACTCCACGCCTTCGGGTGGGTGATTAGGCCAAGTTTTCCGACTATTTCAGAATTGGTCACGGTCAAAATGTTGCATGGAATTGGGGTTTCTACTCGTTGCCACATGAGAGAAATTCCCATATTTCAACCAGGTTCTTTGTAGGACCCCTGCAAATTTGCCACCACCTGGCTCTGCCAACGATAGATAGGCCGCCGGAGCCCATCCACTGTATGGGACGGATTCCCGAGAGGATTCACAACAAAATCATTTTCCACATATAAGTGTCTTTGGCATTTTTTTATGGATTGGAACTTAGTTGACTAACGGTGACCTTGCTAACCATAACACATATTATAAGAAATGGAATCTTTCTTTACTATCAATCCAGAATTCATTTCCCTGTAACAATGAATGGGAAAATACATAAAAAAAGACATAATTAAAGTATCCAGCACATAATGATTGTTTTGCCAATATATAATAATTTTTTTTTTCTATTCTAAATCATAAAATGTTTAGAGTGGCATCATGTTGGAAAAGGGGCAAAACAAAAGACCTATTCTTCGTCAAATTGGACAACTCAAAAAGCATTGTTTGCCCGTAATTTTCTTATAACCGATCAATATTTAAATTTTTCACTTTTTCTTCAACAATATTAAATGCCTTATAGTTTAAACGTGTGCAGAGTTGTGAATTATTCCAATGGGAACTGCGTTTTGGGGATGTAGGGCTCCTGGGTACCCCTCCCTACCTACCTGCCCCCCCTCCCCCAAATCCATTAACGTGTGAAAAATCCTTATTTACCCTACCATATTCTATATTGGGTTTCAAAATCACATTTCCAGTGCTCACATCACCCCACAGATAGAAACATTGATGTAAAACCTCACAGATGGAATATTTTTTTCTTGTCTTTCAATATTATTGCATGTTTCAAAAAAAAAAAAAAAAAAAAAATCAACAAGCCGCATTATCAAACAAGTAGATCTGCGGATCACAGAGATGGCCTGTTTGCAAGGTTTCTAGGAAGGGGTCATTATTTACGCCAGTAGGGAATGGAGGTTTGAGGGGGGAACCCAAACCTTTATTGTAGAAGAGGGTAACATGAACTTTTACCATGGGGAAATCAGCATGATCAAGGGGGTGAACTTTTTGAAACGGTAAGCGAGGGGGAACGCGAAAATTTTTACCGAAAAAGTTGCAATCCTCCATTCCCCCTGGCATAAATAATGACCGCTCCCTAGTTTGTCCGAACCCAATCTGTGAACGGGCCTTTGGGTGATTATAGCAATTGATTAACTTAATCACCCAGGCCCGTTTAAAGAAGCATTTAGAGGTTTTCAAAGAATGCCCCATTAATCAGCCCCATAATCTATGAACCCAAATCTGCATACACCCATATGGGCCTTTGGTCAGTGTTCCTCTGTCCCAAGTTTTTGGTGATTATACAATTGATTTATAATTTTAAAGACTGCCCTTTTTCTTTAATCAGCCCCATAACTATGACCAAAAATCCTGCATACACCCCATATGGGGCCTGGGTCATGGTCCTCTGTCCAAGTTTGGTGATATATTACAAGTGTTTGCAGCACAAGAAAAATCATAGATTAAAATGATCCCCTTTCAATCAGCCACGTGACCTTTGACCCAATCTGTGTACCCCATATTGGCCTTATCGTGGTTCCTTCCGCTGTCAAAGTTTGGGTGATTATAAAAATTTATTTGGGCCACAAACAAATCATAGATTTAAATGGCCCCTTGATCACCCAGTGACCTTGACCCAAATCTGCATACACCCCATATGGGCCTGAGTCAGTGGTTTCCCTCTGTCCAATTTGGTGATTCTAACAATTGATTTTGCTGGCACAAGAAAAAATCAGAGATTTAAAATGATGCCCCTTTGATCAGCCCATGTGCCTTTGAAACCCAAATCTGCGTACAACCCATATGGGCCTTAGATCATGGTTCTTCTGTCCAAGTTTGGTGATTATAACAATTGATTTGCGCACAAGAAAAAATCATAGATTTACAATGATGCCCATTTCAATCCCCCACTGGACCTTTGACCCAATCCTGTGTACACCCCATAGGGCCTTGAGGCCGTGTTTCCTCTGTCCAAGTTTGGTGATTATAAAATTTATTTGCCGGCACAACAAAAAATCAATAGATTTAAAATGATGCCCCTTTTGATCAGCCCACGTGCCTGTGACCCAATCTTGCATACCCCCATAATTGGGCCTTGAGTCAGTGCTTCCTCTGTCAAGTTTGGTGATTACAACATTTGTGATTGCTTTACACAAGAAAAAAATCATAGATTTAAATATCCCCTTTGATCCCCACGTGACCTTTGACCCAATCTCATACACCCCATCTGGGCCTTGAGTCAGTTGTTCCTCTGGTCCAGTTTTGTGATTATAACAAGTGACTTTGCGGCACAATAAAAATCATAGATTTTAAAATTATGCCCCTTGATCACCCTGTGACTTTGACCCAAATCTGTAACCACCTCATATGGGCCGCCCTTGAGTCAGGTTCCTCTGTCCAAGTTTTGGTGATATAGCAATTGATTGCGCACCAGAAAAAATTCAATTTTCAAATGATGCCCCTTTAATCAGCCCACAGTGACCTTTGACCCAAATCTGTGAACACCAACACGAACACGACAATGGGGCTTAGGTCAGTAGTTGTCTCTGACCTATTTTTTCTTTCTCCGCAATCGACCGTATCTTTAAGCACGACCACCCTGCCTTACGGCCATACGGCCATACGGTCAGACAGATTTAAGAACTGGGTAGGTGTCTTTCTTCCAAAAGGTGACACAAAAATCACTTACTTTACAAAAGCGCCAATGTGCTGTAGCTCGAGCATTTTAAAAGCACGACCACATCTGCCTTACGGCCACACGGCCATACGGTCAGGACAGATTCCGAAATGGTAGGTGTCTTTCTTCCAAAAAGGTTGACACAAAAAATCACCTTACATTTACAAAAGAGCGCCAATGGTGCTGTAGCTCAGCATGTCATAATATGGGCCTTGGGCAACGGTTCTTCGGACCAAGTCTGGTTGGATGATAACAATTGATTGGTGGCAACTGGCATAAGGAGGAAGTTATAAATTTTAAAAACGAAATGGCCCTTAAAGCGGCCCATGATGGACGTTTGACCCAAATCTGTGAAAATCATGGGCCTTGGTCAGCGGTTCTTCTGACCACGTCTAGTCATATCGCGATTTGGGGGCACATGGAGGATTTATAAATATTCAAAGGAATGCCCCGTAATCAAACCACACGAACCTTTGATCAAATCTGTGAAAACCCCATATCAGGGCTTGTGCCAATGGTTCTTCTTACCAAATTTAGTGATTATAGCAATTGATTGTGGCACAGAAGGAATTTTATAGATTTACAAAGAATGGCCCTTTAATCGGCCCACTTGACGTTTGAACCCAAATCTGTGAACACCACACCATATGGGCCCTGATTGAGTGGTATATACTGACCGATTTTGACGTAATCAGGCCCAAGCGTTCAGCAAAAAGACACATTTTCGCAGAGTGTGACCAGAATAAATAGGACGGATCTACCCATTGCCATTAACATAGCTCTACATTTTACTACGTATGCTGAGCTAAAACATAATTCAGCAGAAAATTACATAATAAAAATAAATTCATATACAGGTAGTACAATATCAAAATACACAGATGAACAGCACCATTTTTAGAAAAAAGTAAGAGGAATTAAAAATCAACCTCCATTTTGTCTAAAATGACTTGAAAGTTCCCCCCCCCCCCTCCCGTTCATAAAAATCTGATCGAGTATTCGGTCTCCGATAACCTTAATGAAAGCTTTACAAGTTCAGAAGGGGCTCTTTACATTGAAACTTGCATACATAAATATAATATTTAACCACACAAAATAAATGAGGTGAGATAAGTTTAGCCTAAGAAAAACCAAAAAAATTATCAAGTTTGACCATAGAGAAATCACGTCGTATTTATCCTGAATGATTGCTGACAAGATATCCAAAGAATCACATTCACAAACAAGATGTCCCTAAAACCACCAAGTGTCGCCAGCTTTCGCGATCCACCTTTTCCTCACTCCTCTTTTATAACTTGACATCATAGACCTTGACCTTTGCAATGACCCCGGACCTTATTACCATATGGAAATGTGCCCTGTTGCATGTAAGGCCTCAAGTTTGGTTGCAATGGAACTTCATCCTGTCAAAAAATGAAGTCAATTTGAGGTTTTCAGCCCATTAACTTGACCTCAGATGACCTTTGACCTTGGTCTGTTGACCCTTGACCACATTATCAGATAAAGGGTCCCCAAGGGGCATACATGTTCCAAGTTCTGTAGCAAATGGGGACCATTCTTCTTGAATGAGGCCGATTTGATGTTTTTAGCCCATTTACAAACTTGATCTCCCATGACCTTTGACCCTGGATATGTGGACTCATTATTCTTAGAAGGTTCCCAAGGGGCATTTATAATCCAAGTTCTGTAGCTGTTGGACTTTTACTTCTCCAATGAAGCTAATTTTTCACCCATTTATATTTGACCTCATATGACCTTTTTAACTTGTATGTGACCCATGACCTCATCCTCATATGGGGTTTCCAAGGGGCATCTATGATCCAATTTCTGGAGCAAGTTGGACTTTTGACTTTCTCGAATGAGATTTTTTATTTCTAAAACCGGACAATAACGAGTCCACGCACGGCCATTCGGCCATACGGGCACTCAGCCAGACATTCAGAGAGAGGTTCATTGACCGTACAGTTTGAATTATATTACCATTTTGCTGAAAAGATAGATTAGGGTTGTGTCAGAATAAATCTGGCCGGCTGGCCACCTGGGCATCCTTGGCGTTTTGAAGAAAACCAAGGTGGCGTCGCCATACTGTCATTATTCTATTCAACCCTATATTATCAGACTATGGAGTTAATAGATAACTATAGGATTTAATGAACAAGTGTATGGCCCTTGTAACATAAAGTCATACTTCAAATTCAAAATGGAAGCCAATCTAAAATTGATGAAAATTGCCCTATAACAGCATACCTGCCGACTAAATCTAGGACATGAAAGTACTAGTTATGTGTTCTACCACACTAACTGTATTCATTTCTGATTACTTTTCAAATTGTATCATACGTCAATCAATAGCAGCCAACGTGGAACAACGTCAGGTTGCATGTTCAATTTGTGGACAACGGGTTTGACCCCCCCTTATAAAATACTTTCTTGGACAATTGTGAAGAAACAAAATGATACATGTAGGGTCCTAAAACAAATTGGCCTTAAAAACAAACAAACAAAAACTAGTTATGTTTTTGATTCTCTTAAATTAGGATGAAATCATTGCGTTTGGGACATGTCACAAATGGAACAAAAGTACAACATCCCAGTTTCCATCAATACATATTACAACACTGACACATACCATCAGTGCTGGTCCACAAGGGCAAAATTTTATAATCTTCCCGATTGCTGGTGAAAATACTTGTCTAACATTGGCAGATTAAAAGCTGACTCATGAGATTACAAAATATATTTTTGTGTAATTATTAACTACACTAAAGGGATAGCCACCTAAAATTCTCAATTTCAAGTTTGAGATAATCGGATATTTAATTGGATGTATTAAATATTTTTATTAAGTATGTTTAGTACATTATACTACCAAGATACTCTGTAACTATAACAATTTCTGGAGCTGAATTTTTTGAAAACAGTCAGTTCTGATTTTCTTATGAAAGATATCGATTTGAGCGTAGCTATTTCACAACCCGTGATTATCCAACCAGCTTCTTTGTGGGAATAGCCATGGAGTACCCACACGCATGGGTACCACACACTGGCCTAAGTGAAAGTAATCATCCACCTAGGTACACACTGCATGGGTACTCCCATATCATGTAATCATCCACACATATTTAACACTTTTGGTTACTTTGTTATATATTTATACACCAGTGTCATGTTAGAGCCCTATGTGTTTTTGGAAGAAGAAGTAAACAACAAGGGAAATGTTGGGCCCATCTATGGCTCAGGTGTTGCCCACTATACGGCAGCTGGTAGAGGAGTGCTGTCAGTCACCATATTAATTATAGGATAGGTTACTGCTACTAGCTTTTATGCAAATCCCGTGGCATTGTACTTGACTTCGCACGGTACTTAGTTGTAGGTATTGTATCAATTAGTTGTAGAGTACTGGCTCAATATTCATCAAGGAGGTCCCTTGAGTAAACTAATAGTACACCATGGGGTAAGACTAGCCTGGGTACAACCCTGAGTAGGACTCTGGCTGTGTATTAGTATGTTTGAGCAGCATTATGTAGAATGAAAAAAAAAACATGATTTGTCAAAATCGAGGATGCCATCCTCTGGAATCTCTGAGTCACATTGTGGAGTTTTGAGGACTTGAAGCCATTTTAAGTTTTGCCGTAATTAGTCCTATTCAGGCTTTATCCTCAGCCCACTGTTTATATTGCTCCCTGTCAGTACCCAGGAGAACTCAAGAAATTACCCTGATAACAAATAAAAGGGGGAAGGTTTTTTTTTCTGTTTTGTTTTTTTGTTTTTTTGTTTTTTTTTTTTTTTTAATATTACGTTTTTTTTAATAAATATAATAATATGCATTTTAATTTTATTATTTATTTTCCAAAACTTTTTAGGATACAGGCAAGTTTAGTGGTAGTTTTAAAAAATTTTGTAAGTTGAATTTAAAGGTACATATTTTGTCAAAAATACTTTACTGGGAAAATTGTGACATCCTAAGTCTGTGCATACTATCATACTTGAGCGTACAACGGTATGACTAGGGCATATTACATATTGATCTGCAACTATAAAAGACTAGCTCACATTTGAAGCTTACACTTGTGAAATTTAGGACTGTTATTGTAGGCCTAATTTGTGAGAAATCTGTGTGGTGTGACATATGTATAATTACATATAGAGCTTGTTAAAACAGAATATTGTTTTAAACAGAAGAATGGCCAAGTCTGAAGGTCATAATCGGTTCCTTTAAGGACTTGGTGGCACCGGGGACGGATTTTGCCTCTAATTTTTTCTTGCACCACCACCCAATGGCAAAGAACAGCATGAATTTTGGCAAACATCAGCAAATTTGGGGCCATAAATTACCTATTTTGGCCAACATATAGATTTTGGGTCGCTTAAAAGGGGGTACAAATCTCCAAAATTTTGAAGGCCCCCCCCCCCGATTTTTTAAAAAAAATACATTCTCCCATCCCAAGTATTTGCCCCGAATGAAGTACTGGCCCTGTTCAAGAAAAAGTGATTTTTTTGGCTTGATCTTTCTTTGTGGTATAGTTTTTAACATTTTGTAAGTTTGAGTTTAAAAGGGTACATAGTTTGGCCAAAACATGGGAAAATCATATAAACATTTATGGGGGTGTTGTTAGTAGGGTACTGTTACAGTGTGTGCACTATCCATACAGGAGTTTTCAAGGTGTGACATCTATCCGGTGGTCTGTCCTGCCTTTCCTTGTCTGTCTGCGGGTTGTGTCCTGTCCTGACCGCATCTATGTTTCTCGGAGACGCGAGGGCCCACGTTCCTCACATCTGGTTGGTGGGTGCCCCTACTCTCTAAAATCCTTTGGACTTATTTTTAAATCTATAAACTTCTTTAGCGGGACAAAACGTTTTGGATTTGAAAATAAAGTACTTTTTCATTTGCTTATGAAACGAGTTTAAGTCATTTTAGATTTGTTTGTAAATTCTAAGGGACTTATTTTAATAAATGTTTTACAGGTTATTTAATTTTAATCCAGAAAGAGAAGTTGTCCTGCTAATAACAAGCCTTCTTAGATTTAAAAATAAGTCCGGGATTTTAGGAGAGCGTGTACGAAACGAAGGACGGGGGAAAAAATTCGTATTGGTTGATCGCAAAAACCGGGGACCGCCTAGTACCACATAAATTACATAATAGAGCTTGTCATACTAAGATGCCCAAATTGAAAGCTTAAACTAGTGAATGTTAGAGTGGTATTGTAGGCCTATATTGAGGAGGTGTGACAACATATTGCAAATTACATAAATAAGAGCTTGCACCACTAAACAGCTGACTGACCACAAGTGTGAGGCTAGGCCTATTACTCTACGGAGTAGTTTTAGGGATAGTATATTTATTTAGAACTTTGGTTTCTTTCCCCCACCCCTGCCAGAGGAAAAGGGCCATAAATCACCATTTATTCGGGTAATTTTTGGTCCCAAATTGGGTAAACATCTCCAATTCGTGGATGTCCCCCTCACCTCCCCATCCCTATCCCCCACCAAAAAAATCACTGTCCCCACTCCCCAGAAATGAAGGTCTGGACGCTGCCATTGGCTGTTTCCTATTTAAAGATATTGAAAAAATAAGAGTTATCTTGATTTCAAACTGACCAAATATTGGATGGTAAGTTTACTCCCAGTTCACATCATTTAAAGAATAAACTGTCTATTGAAAAAAAAGTGTATTCTTAATTCGAATGAGGGAAACTCTACCATCCTGACTGATTGATTGGATTTTTACATTGGGTCAAATGTAGTTCTTAAGAGCAGTTAACAGCAATGTTTGTCACATGTTAGGGCCTAGTATCTGGAAATAGGTCGGCTGACTGTCACACACTGGGCAATTCAGCTGGCAATTGTATCTGTTATGAGTTTTAATACTATGGGCCATAACGATTGCAGGAATAGAACTCGCAGGCAACAAAAGAAGTGACGTAGGATGTTAATGGTCTATAATAGCAGTATATTTGAATAGAATTAGTACTTTGTGTTATTTAAACGAAAATCTTGTTTGACCACCAGACACACAAGCAAGCCATCTGTGTGAATGATAACTCTCCTTCCCACGCATCACCCAAGATTATCAATGACACACCAGTGTTGACATACTGGGGTGTACAATTACCATCCATGTGTAGTTTACACAACACTTTCCATCATTCATATGATAACAAGCACAGATATTGCCTTGCATCATTCCTAAAGGATACACTCCTAAATTGCCAACCATAGGTGCTGTATCCTACCACAAATCCGACCATGTTACCCAATGGTTTGATTACCATCTCATCCTCTCCCATTACCAGCAAGTAATCGGTAGTGATACGGAGATCAAAGGACTAAAAAGGAGTCTCACAATACTTTGTGGGTGAATGAGGTAAATACAAACCACCATGCATGATATACACCATCACAGATGTATGGCATTAGCCTGTAATCACCATAGCCTCACATTTCATCATTTATCCTGATTTCTTGATACGTGTGAACATGAAATGGGAACTGAATAACATAAGGAATGTATTGCATATCACAAGTATGCATAGGTATGGACTCCTCACGGTCCACATCACGTGGATATATCCACTTAGCACATCTCAGGGTGCTACGTAGATGTGGTTTCCTCCCTTGTCACTGATACACATCCACACTGACATATGTACAGATAGCCAGACGGTCACTGCCACAAAACACAATGTATCCTGATTCCCTCATGCTTCAGTTTCCACTGGCAAACTGTAAATGATTAGTATAAAGGAATTAAGGTTGATAATATTTCAGAATTTGTTATGATTTGTTTTGATTTTCATTCAATTTTATTATTCTTCAATCAAAGTGCCCGATAAATCAAAATAACATGCATGTTCTTCATGAGTATTACTGTCATCAAGTGTAAACATTTCAATGTTTTATGAGTTCATAAGCTAATGAGTGGTCATATATGGACACAATATAATAGTAATAAAATGTCCCAGAGATTGAATAAAGCAAGATGTCTTAGTTCTAG
>JAMKCH010033903.1:0-15558 GCA_023653785.1 Ophioderma brevispina | reverse complement strand
GTTGTGAAAATGTTACTATATATCGGCCAATAAAAAATTATTAAACCTTAATATGTATGCCTTAAGCAATTGCACTGTCCAAAAAAAACCCGCAACTTGGACTACTTGGTGGCAGCCGCCATAAATTTGAACAAAATCACATGACTACTGATCTTTGTTGCAAGGTAAGAAAGGACTGTTAGCTAATTCCCTGAACATGCACAGTGAAGAGTCATAGTGTTAAGATATGACCCCCAATAATCAAGTAACCCACAGGGCCCATTTTACAAAAATATGAGCTGGGGTCCGTTCGCGAAACCATGCGTAACCCTACGTGTATACTAACTCATGCGTATGTTCAACATAATAGACTTTCATCTATTTACACAGTGCTTGGATAAGTTGATCCACTCAGGCTGACATAGTACCGTAGCGTTACGTACTGAGTTTCGGCGGACGAACCCCTGGTTACCACAAGGGTGGCACTGAAGAACAGAATGACAAATCACTTTTGATTGCAATCAACATTCCATTGCCCAAATTTCTTAAGAACCACTTTGAAATTTTATTAATTGCATTTACATAATTATTTTAAAAACGATTTAATGATAAAAATTGTTTATTGGTGATTAATACATTTTCAATACGATATTATGCCAAGATAAAACTCTTAAGTCATCGACAAACTCCATGTTACGTTAAAATTATAATGCGTTTGGTTGCCAACTTGCTTGTTACATTCTGAACTGCTGAACTTATGAATACATTTTTTAGTCATTAAATTTTGGATTAAGATCACTCATTGTGTGCTGTCACAAGTCACAACACAAAGACATTTAGCCTATTTTGCTGTAGGCCCTTTTCATAACGATGCAGCATTTTTACAGCAGACAGGTCACTATAGACTTTTTTACTCTTGTAGCCCACGATTATTTGAGCTATATAAACGTTTTTGGACCATTATATAAAATTTACCCCTATATTTATTTATGCTTTCATTATATCAGGATAGCCATCATGAAAGAAAACTGCTATCCTTAGTAGGCCCTGTATAAAGATAAAACATTTTAATAACAATTTACAAAGCATTAAACATTCAAAAGTACAGTAGACACAAATTATGTAAAGATTACATTGATAAACATACAATATGTTAAACTAATGATTAATCTTTAGTTGAAAGAGCCACAGATTTAAATTGGCCAAGAAACAAGAATCAAAATTAGAGCGGGTCTGAATATCACATTCAGTTTATTCCAAAGATTTGCTGCTCTAACATGAAACGTTCTCAACCTGCATTGCTCTTATAGTGAGGAAATTAAAGTGAATTTGAGAAGTACCTCTAGTGCTATAATCATAAGTAGTGTGAGTAAAAGGTGAATTTGAACAGAGATATCAGGGGCTTTACCTGTAAGACATTAAAGAGACATGATGAAGATTTCCAGAAAAAACCGCCCCCAATTTTTTTCGAACCCGGGTGTTTTTTTGCATATTTGGAATGCCTGTCCAATGTATTAGATCACACCTGAAGTGAATAAGCCGAAACGCGTCTTTATGTAAAAGTTTGATGACTTATACTTTTCTTTCGGCACGACAGAAGTTAAAGCCCGGTGTTCTATGGGGACAACCGATAGCAGGCCAAGTTCAAAACAAGTTTGCTGTTTTCGTTGTACTTGTTTTTTTCCAATAACCTTCGGAACGTTCTGGTAGGTTGTCTACAATAGATCCTGTGCAATTTGAAGAAATTCGTATCCCCTAAATAAATCGCCTCCTGTCACTTTAGATACATAATAAGAATGGGATTATTCCAGCTGCAACTAATTTAAGTCATTTAAGAGTACTCATCATGAATCAAGAGTGTCCTTACATCAGAGACAAAATAATTCTAGACTAGACTGTTCAAAGAAACTTGAAGCCTGTGAGAAAGTGTTTGAGAACAATTTGACCAAACACGACTAAATAGTCAAAATGTGAATAACAAGTGATTTCAGCCAAGTTTTTGAGGATGGAAATTTGGAAGGTAACATTTGACACGGCGGATAACACCACAACGCTTGTAAACATTGGAAAGGCATTTGAATCAACATGGTGATACCAGTCATGTTGCTGTCAAAATTAACCAAGGTATTTGAAATGATCAACTTTCCTCAATTGTATGGGCATCCATAGACAACAAACACTATCAAATTTACAAAGATTATGTGCTGAACCAAAGCATCAATTTGGTTTTGGTTAAGCTAAGTGAGTCTTGTTTTTTTTCTGAACCAACTAGCAATATTACGTAGATTATGATGAGACTATTTTTGAAAACAGTGTGGGGTCTTATGAACTTACAAATGTAAAATAAGTATCATCAGCATACTACGGTTTTACATGTGACACTTTCAGGAAGTCATTACAAATATAATAAATTAAAGGACCTAATAAGACCCTCGTGGAATCGCCAATATTAAATTGGCGTTAAATCAGAATAACGCAGCCAATCGTGACAGATTGCAATCTGTTATGAGATAAGTATTTGGAAAAACCAGTTGAGTTCAGTGCCACTGATACCACATTCTTGAGCTTTCAATAAGAAGACTGTGATTTACAGTATCCAAAGCTTTCTTGAGGTCAAGAAACATGGCAACCAGTGAAATTTTAGAAACTAGCACTTAGAAACTTTACCACCCCACCCCCACCCCCCCCCCGCCCCGCTCGTTGGAAAGTTGCCGACATTTTCAGAGGTACTATGGGCTAAAAAACCTTCTAAAATGTCCTTTGAAGTCAAATCACTCGTCAAACCTTACTTGCCAAATATTAGTCACGGATGAGATTTTTGACTTAACTAATAGTACCTAGTCAATATTTGGAATGGGTACTGCATGTTACTTGATTTCAAAAGGAAGGTGGGTCTTATCTTAAAAATATTGACCTACCTTCATGAACTTTCAAGGGACACTAACTATAGTCCATCATCTTTCTTTGCAACCAAGAATGAGTAGTCCTTTGCTTTTGTTATAACTTATAGCGCCTGACACCAAGTGTTGCGTTTTGTTTTGTTTTGTACACACTGTATAATTGGCATTCTAGGTATATTCACCCCGGCACACTTTGACTAAGTTAATTTTGACTTATTCTCGTTCCTGTACTAACCGGTAGGGGGTCAGTGATTGTAATAAAATGTGGATTGATTCATCCGCATTTATTGGTCTAGCTATGCAGTTGCAAAAATATTGGGCGAGAACGCAGTCGAGCCAATATTTTAAAACTTCATAGCGAGACCAATAATATTGGGCGCAAATCTCCATTTTTATCAAAATCATGCGATGATCCGATATTATCGCGTATCGGAAACATCAAAGCATGACAATAAAAAAACTATTGTCATTAGAAAGGGGATCATGACTATGGCCAGGCCTTTGAATGGTATATGGGTGGATGCACATTTTTGGGACTCCCTTCTATAAACGAAATTGCGCGCAGCCCTAAGAGACACTGGCACATTTGAAAAATAGTGGCGCCTCAAGATTTTTCAAAATCGATATTTTTTTGCATGGCTTTAAGGCTTTTATATATAAAGCCCTCACCCGAAACGATTAAGACCAAACCAGCTTCCTAATGGGTAAACAGAACATTTTCTTTCTATTTAGCGTCGCCCGACGCTAAATTCAGCAGACGACGAAATGGCGTTTAACACAAGAACCACTACGCCGCGTATGCATGTTTTCCCGACTGCTTGCACACTGTTGATCATCTATAACCGTGTGCTTTTATATCAGTGAGTACGAGTCAAAATATTCATGTAATATACACATTTGTGATTAAAGTAATGGAAAACTAAAAGTTGCCTACAAATTACTGGATGTCTTTAATCTCATATCAATGTCTCTCTCTGTTTTGGGGTAATGGTAGTTTAATGTGGAAAATAATCTCTGTTCGTTCCCAATGAGGGCCCTAGACTATCATTTGAGAGCAATTTGAAGAAAATTTCATATTTTGTGAAAATGTGCCAGGCAGTGCCGCGTTAAAAATAAAGCTAAAACCATCACTTGAACTCTTTAGATGACATTGAAACTTGTGTCTTCTTTTAAACGGTTCTCTATTTTGTATATAATTTTTCAGTCCTTGAGAAGTTCCAAACTTTAACTTGCTGTGATGACCTCCTCCCCCTTTAAATCTAAATGACCGTTTAATATTGGAAATTACACAATTTTGCCGCGGGGTTAATCCACTTATCCCGACGGATTTTGAAGTAAATATTGGTTTGAAATAAAGGAACAATGACGCTTACTAAGATAGTTGGAACAATAAGGTGTTAAGAGTTGAGAGTGAGGTACAGTCAGCAGTTGAAAACGTTAGTTAAGGAAATACATCATAACAAAATTGGGGGGCGGGGGGGGGGGGGGGGAGAGATAGTAGGGATATCGTAGCGGAAAAAAGGCCCATAGCACACCTCTGGCTAGTTTAAGAGATGATTTTGTATATGTCACTGGGACTGAGACTGCCATAAATGCACGTAGCATTACCGTTTTTACCGTTTGGAAATCCAAATGCCCAAAGCGAGCAAGGTCGTGGTCCTACCCCCCCCCCCCCGACCCCCCCCCCCCCCCCCCAAAAAATAGGGGTTTTAGCCTCCGCCTTGTATTCTTTTCTGGAGCTACGACGCACCGTCTGCAATTTAATGGAAGGAATCTTTCCCCTTTAGAATTGATATTTATTTTCCGTGACGGTCACAGCACGTTTTTGATGACGATTTCACAACCCGTCGAGCAGCTGATCAAGTTAAACAGAACTAGAACCGAAATGGCTATGCAAAGAAGACAAAACGTAGCAAATTTGATTTTTTTCTTCAGTTATTTCTTTCTCCTAGCATATATCTTATAGCGTGTATGCACGCTTGTGTTACCGAGCCGTAAAGATTTAGTATTCTGCCACCACTCTAATCACAGCGGTAAAGCCTAGGGATAACGCCGATTTGCTAATCAGAAGGCGAACCGCCGAAGCATCGAAAAAAATCAAAAATTCAATTTTGTATTTTTTGTAGCTGGCATGGATATCCAAACATAACCTGCAAGTGATTGGCCTTGAAATCCGTGTATTAAGACCAAGGCAGTAACTTTTTATTTTTTTTTTTTTAAATGTTGAAAATACTATTTCTTTACAAAATTCCGACTTGAGATCAGCATAATTAAAGCCTTTCTCGGCAAATTCCCAGATTTTAAAGCGTGATATGGTCCCCATGATCAATACAGTTTGACGGAAGAATTTATATTCTGGCCCATGCTACGAATTCGGCCGTGAACGAATAAACCGCATGTTAAAGGTGCCGAATTTGAAGTGGTGGCAGAATACTAATTCATCCCTACCAGTTGTACCTCAAACACAAACATTTTGATATAATTGCTTATTCTCGTGGCTATCGTAAACCACAATCAGCTATTAGTGCAGATTTTGAAAACATTCGCGCTGTATGTCTATTTGCGGGAGACGTATGACAAATTTCCTCAATAATGAACTCATTTTTTTCAACGTATTTGGTGATTTGTTTCTACATTACAGCAGATGGAATGTACAGACACGTTACCCTATTTATAGTTAAAACAAATGCATTTCCACATCTTCGATTCGCTCGCAATATCCTGCTAATCCCTTTAAAGACCGCAAACCGCGGCCTTTATGTAACCTCAACAATAGGGGACTGTCAATCAAGAGAATAGTGATGTCCACACATCTTATTGAGCTATTGATCAGTAGGTGATCAAGCTCCTCTAGTCGAAATCGATGACACTAGTATGTCATTCCATTGGTGTGCGCATGCAACGTGACGATTCCCTTTATCCGCAAACTAAAAAAAAAAGAAAAAGAAAAACCAATGTGTTGCACTGGAATCTCGTATGCAGACGGGTGTAGATGGGAAATTTGGGAAGCCTTTTAGCCTATACATGTAGTACGTCATGCCGATGTTTGAAAAAAGAATGAAAATATACATAAGAAGAAAAAAAAAACAAGTAAATAACATTAAAACAAATTAATATAAAAATGCTATCTTTCTAGTATGTTTTTTTCTTTCTTTCTCGCTTACTTTTTCTGTTTCTGTACCTTTCTCTTTATTTTTTCATCTTTGTTTTTCATCCTTTTTTTATTCCCGCATCTCTCACTCCCTCACTCATTCCCACCTCTCTCACTGTGTTTCTTTTTTCCTTCCTATCTTTTCTCTGTTGCTTCTTTTCTTTTCATTTTTTTTTTTGGGGGGTCTTTTTTTTTGTCTTTTTTCCCTTTCTTTCTCATTATAGGAAAGGAGCATAGTAGGCCTAGAAATAAAATCAATGAAATGTGCTGAAAGTTAAATCCTAGGCCCTATTTATATTTCACAGTTGTTTAGGACATACTGTAATTTAATATAGCTTAATATGAATTTGTGGTATAATGCAACATGTATCCACAGAAACATCTAATTGTAGGGCCCCTATACCTCTACTAGCCCGTATTTCAAAGCAGCCTTGTCTTTTGAGGGGTGGGAGTGCGATAGCACACATCACACACCTAAAAGGTCCTTGAGGTGTGCGATTTTCAGCACCCTAAATCTGGTAAATAATCACAATTTGATACAAATGCACACCTACAGCACACTACTCATCTTCAGAAGTGCTTTTTTAGCCAGTAGGCATTTTTAAAAGACAAGGCTGCAAAATCAGCGCTCCATTTGCATTGGTTAGTTTACTGCCCATTATTCTGCGTAATGGGTCGCGATTGCGGCCCTAGTACTGATGCAAGGCGAACATTTCCTTTTCGTCTGCTTTCAGCAGATCACTAAGGCGCACTCGCTAACCTTTACGCTGAGGAAACACGGCGCGCGCTTATAACGCCGTAACACACCTGTTCCGTTTTAGTAAGAAATTGCAATTTTTTTCTGTTATTATTTTCATTTAGTTTGGGTAATAGAATAGAAATAAGGTTGCGATGTCCATGTTTATGCCGATTGTGTCCTCGGCAGTAAAAAACATTTGAATACTGGTCTCGGCTTTCGGCCTCGCCCATTTATTCCATTTTTTAACTACTTGCCCCGTCGGACACATTCTTTCTTGCATAAAATGAACATCTTACCCTTTATTTCTTAAAATAGGCACGTGTAAATCTGTCTGACGTTTCGAGTATTCAAGGATATAGTTATCCATAATAATTGTTATATATTGCACATCGGGCATTGCAGTGCAGAAAGACCACATGTCAAAATCGCATTGCAGTGCAGGCAAGGCCTCATGTCTTGGGAAAAGTCGTAAATGAGCTTAAAATTATTGGCCGAAAATGTCCTCACCATCAAGGTTTGTGCTAGTTTTTAACGCGAGTTTTGCGTGATTTTATAAGTTTGTCAGTAACAGATCAGTTTACCAGTGGCAATTCCGCAATCATATTACCTTTTAAACATCCTTCCTCCAGGTTTTCCTTTTCCGTATTTATAGAAGTACTATTTCCAAACATGGTTTTTGCCTTGAAGGGCCGCGTCATTTTTGCGTCCATACGCACTTTTTTAAAGTCGGACGCACTATTCTGACTCCTCAACAAGCCCTCGCGTCCGTCTGGAGTGCATGAATTTTCACAAGTACATTCACATTTACCGTACCCACTCGGGTATAAGCCCCCTTCGGGTATAAGCCCACCCCCAATTTTCAAATGAAATGCAGGAACTGCGCACACGTGGGGTATAAGCCCAGGTGGCAATTTGGACACATTACCACGGCAGTGATACATTGCAGCTATTTAAAACTGAAAAACCCCTTTCGTCAAGCTAGGCAAGCAGCACCGCCGCCGCCCGGCCTTAGTTTTTCATTTTTGTGTTGTAATTACAACGCAGACGCTCTTTGTGTGTGGCA
The DNA here is from genome assembly GCA_023653785.1 of Ophioderma brevispina. Taxonomy (NCBI): domain Eukaryota; kingdom Metazoa; phylum Echinodermata; class Ophiuroidea; order Amphilepidida; family Ophiodermatidae; genus Ophioderma; species Ophioderma brevispina. The sequence continues at coordinate 7,726 of JAMKCH010033903.1, read as the reverse complement.
TAGCCACGTTGTCTGGTACCTTCTGTGACGATCCGACGACGGCCAACTTGCCCTAGCCTATCATTTGATTGACATCGGAAAAAAAAGTGTGTGCGCGTCTAATGGCTAGTCCTGCTGAGCATGACTCCTCTTAAGGTACAATTATCATAATGGCCCTTCACTTAATCAATGGAGGACTGTTTAAATGACAAGACTGTTTAAGGCAGACTGTTTTTTTAAAAAAAAATGCCATGTGAATCCCCAATTATTGGGATAGTCTATGGTCCTTTTTGACGTCAATGTTTTGTTTCATCATCATTTGATGACAATCCGGAGTTTGTCCGGCTATGGTCAAGGTTTGACTCAATGTTTTGTTTCATCATTTGATTGACATCAAATGACAATCCTGCTGAGCATGACTCCTCCTTAAGTACAATTATCATACTGCCCATTAACTTTAATCAATGGAGGACTGTTAAAGGACATAGACTGTAAAGGCATACTGTTTTTTAAAAAACGAAATGCCATGTGAGTCCCATTATTGGACTATCTATGGTCATGTTTTGACTGCATGTTTTGTCTTCAATCTTTGATTGACATCGGAGTGTGTCGCGTCTATGGTCATGTTGTGACTCATGTTTTGTTTCAATATTTGATTGACATCGGAGTGGGTCGCGTCTATGGTCCGTAGTTTTTGACGGCGAATAACCACCTTGCTCAGACATCAACAATTCTTGTTTTGAACAAATCGAGCTGAATAACAACACCTGTGGATCTATCAGTCAACGCAAAAAGGTGTTTGGCTTGCTTTGACTTAGAGAAAACAGAATTTGATGTACACTGGAAAGATGGGGAACATTTTTTTTTTTTCATGTTTATATCTGTTAACAAATAAGTGCAGCTGGTGCCTTTCCCCGGGTGAATTATATGCTCTTAAAAATATTATTTATTGGATTTTTTGATCCGATATTTTCTCTCACCAGATCTGCCCCTCCCCGGTTAATAAGCCCACCCCTATTTTTTAGTACAATCTTCCATTTAGGGGCGGGGGCTTATACCCTAGTGGTTTACGGTAATACCTACTGTTTCATTTCTATCGGCGCAGTATTTTGAACTCTCAATTAAAAAAAACAACTGTGAGTGTTCTCCCCTAGGTTTAACAATACCTGACCATGTCAATGAGCGACCTCCTCCACAAAATGCACGGGTTTTATGATTGCAATAATATGGGAAACCGCCAGAAGACCCGTTTCCATGGTTTCAGTGCCGGCTTCCTCCGAATAGATCGATGTAATGTAAACAGAGCGGCAAACATCAAAAAACTTTGGATCATTGAAAGTTTCAATCAATTCATTCAACCTAGGTCGATCATTATAACGATTAAAACATAATGTAATCACACAAGTGGCAAACAAACATCAAGTAAAAAAATTAAAATAAATCTTAAAAGTAAAATATATATAGAAATAATCTTCATAATAAAATTCAGAGCAGGGCAGGGCTGGTTATTAAATTGTTCATGTAATTGGTGATGGTTTCCCCTCTGTCCTGCTGCTATCTCTTTTGGCGTTCAGTAGCGTGCCCCTTGGTATATTTATTTTCTTTTTATTTTTTGAATGTTTTTTATAAAAAAAAAAATGAATGGATATATATTAAAATTTGAAGAAAAATACTAAGAAAAAAACAACTACACACGTTGTTTGGAAATCCCTGCCCACAAAACGGGAAACCCCGGCCCTGATGGGGGAACTCCCCTCAAATAATGGAAAATTGCATACCGGACAGTGGATTCTATTCGTAAGTCATACTTTGAATCATGGAGGTAGAAATTGTCCATGGTTCACATGGACTGTCTTTTAAACTCGGGAGGATACGAACAGGTTGCGTTCTCACTCAGTAATAAAACTTTGGCTCGTCTTTATTCCATGTCCAATAATAATTCAAAGGGAACATTGTGGTTTGTTTTGTTGTGGATTTCACGCCCATTGACCCCTGCGGTTTCATTGCTTTGTGTTTGCCTCCGACTAAGGCGTAGAACTAAATGGCAGACACGGGGGTGTTGTTAGCTTCTTTAAATGCTGAAGTAATTTAAAGTTTTATCAGGCCTGGTTTTAGCTTGCGACAAGCATTGTTCCGTTATTTTTCAATTACCCAAATATCTCTGTGTCCTTTAAGCTCATTTACTTAGAACTAGGCATATTTTTATTTTAATTCAGGTTATTAAATATTTAAATGTTTTGCATCCCTGAGTAATAATGAGAAAGTCCATATAATTTATTAGGATGCGGCTGATTGATAAAGCTTTGATCGATGACGATTGTAAATGAATGACCAAAGACGTTCAGTGTCAAACCTTGCCAAAGGAAGTAAAGCCTGGAGTCGGAAGGCACTAGGAACTTGTGTTTAGTTTGTAGTAGGTAAAGTAAAATAAACTTTTGTTTTCAGCACTGGAAAAAAAATACTGTGTGAACCTGTTTTGGTTCTCGCAAGTGTTGAGTGCGAACCTTAGGCCTATAGGTGAATTGGGTTCACGGCGAATTTCCGGCACTTGCAGATTGACTTCTCGACATGGAAATATGATCCGAACGCAAAAAATAGAGGCCGGACGCAAATTTTTATAGCGTGAAAATTGTGCGTCCATTTGGACGCGATTTTCAGAGCTTAAAGGGAACCTGTGTACAAATAAAAAAAAAAACTGGGGAGACATACATGACATACGGACATTTGTAATGTAAATTCAGGCTTTTAAAATTTAACGTATTATAGGAAATCTTTATTGTAGAGGCCGTGGCGCGGTGCGGGCAAGTGACGGCAGTCAGTGCCATTTGGTCGCGTGGAGGGGCAGCGGTGCGGTGTGTACCAGCCCACTGAGCATGTGACTACAGTCAGTGCTACAATCATACATATAACGGTGGGAGGGTCACGAGGATAGCAATTGCATGATTGACAGTCCCCATTGTGCGGCTTACAAGGCCGCGGTGCTGTCTTTAACCGCGTGTATAATTACGGAATTAAACGCAAGTGCCAAGTTAGCATTATTCTTGAACTTTTTAAGTTAATCAAAACATTTTCTTTCTAAATATTAGTAGTTAGAGCATGTATTTTGCTTTAAAATGAGGGTCAATTACCTTTCTAGTTTAAAAATTGCCAGAGATACAATCGAAAATGTGTCGCATAAAAACCAGTAATTTGTACCTGTGTACATAAGTTCTGGACCCTTTGCCACTTCTTTGGTGCAGGCTTCAGCATACCTTAAACAGTTATTAGAGATCACCAGAAGGGTTTTACTTCCAATTTCTGAAAACCGCTACACTTTATTGAAAAAAACCGCTATACAGATACTACTAAAGTCACATCATAGATTTCAAACATAAGGTCAAAAAACCCCTACGACCTAAGTTCTCTCAGCGTCAAGGCAAATTTAGGTAATTCTCCATAGGATTGTAGTCTGTACAAAGTGGAAAATGGTGGTCACAAAAGTTATTCATAAGAAAGTGACAAAAACGCGCCTCTATAGTTGCTGTCCGTGAATATGCTAGCCAAGGGATGGGCAGAATACTCTAAATTCATCCCCCGATGGGAGCCTACATGTATTTTTATGTTGAGCTAAGCCTAGTGTCAAACAGTACTGTACAGTGTGAGTCTTAGCCGAGGTTGTTTCTGTTCTGGTAAGGGAAACTCGGCAGTTTAGCCATTCAGGGCAACACAGTCGCCAAGCCTGACCGACCAAATTTATCTAGTGGTCGAAAGTATGGACTTACGAAAGCTACTCCAGCCCTGCTGATGAAACAATGACATCAAATGCTGGTTTTGCAAAGTCCCATTTCGACGGCACTTTCCGTTTCAAAACTGCATCCAAAGTTAGTAGTAGACTCTCAGCATCCAATAGTCCACTATATTTATTTTAGAATCCATGCATATGGAAAAATAGCGTAAAAACGTCTGGAAAACGTGCGTTACTTCAGTGTAGATTGGTCCGATGATCAAACATGTGCATTATTTTGTTGGGAGGATGACGATCGAAGATCAGAAACGAGTCTCTCTTGCGGTACCGACCCGCACGCTTAGTGTGTTACACACAAGCCCCACACACACTGATGCATGTGGGAAGAGATTACAATCATGTGAAACTGAATCCCGGGACATTTCCGAGCATGGTATCACCACCATTTTGGTAAACCAGACATGTGAATCGCTGTGAATAGCTGACACCGGGATTTAAAATTTCGCCGGTTTTTCTTTGCAAGTAAGGGATCGTTGATAAACGAGTAAAAACTTTTGGTAACAAGCGTTATTAGTCCCTTGATATCGGTAAGTTGGAGCGTATTTCTGCAGAAATTTCTAATGTTTTTGTTTGTTCCGGTCACCATTGTCACACGTTAGCTTTTGGGTTTCTGAGGATTACTACTGCCAACATCTCAAAGTTGTTGACCAGAGGAGGGGCAACAACCAGAGATGTTTGTGGTACCATATCTAAATTTATCATTACATTGTAGAAACATGTTACGTCTGCGAAAGTCAATCGTCGTGGTTGATTTCGTAGACAGCAGAATTTACTAAAGACTTTGTATTAAAGTGGTGTGGTAGCCAAACACCCGAGGGGGATTCAGAAACCTGCGACCCTAAGATCACGAGTCCGAGGCTGGACCATTACATTACACCACAGAACCCCTAGTACAACGAAGTCATACTGAAATTGCGGGCATGTCAGACGAGTATATACAATCTTTTGCATTTCACATTTGGCCATGTGTCTTAAGGTGGGACATCTTTCGTGACCGCACAGATTTGTAAGTGGAGGAATCATCAATTCCAAGTTTTGTACAAAACGTGTCGTGCCAACCTTTAACTGTACAAAAGAATACATTTTTGAAAGCTTATAAAAAGGATTACAAATGGCATCAACAAAAAACTCAATATTCAGGGTGTACAAGTAGATCATACAGGGTGTAACAAGTAAATTTCCTATAAAAAAGGGTTTTGCCCTGTGAAACTTTAAATTCCTTTCAGAAGAATCTGATGACTCTTGGGGACCACAAAATTGCAAAGAAACTAAAGAGCTTCCGAAAAATATAGTTGGTATAGGGTGTTAATCCAGACCACTAAAATGTGTACGTTCACACCCTAATTGTCACAGCTCATCAAAAAAAAATGGCTATATCTAACTCATTCAACGGAAAATTGTTGTTGGCTTTTGACATTGTAGGTTATATTTTATAATGTCAGTTTGCTTCTTGATTGATTCAGACCCTTTCCATTTTAAATTTTCATAAAACAATGTATTTGTAGCGTGCTCAGTAATGCATGGGCTTAGGAAACATTAATTTAAAGCCAAAGAGCAAGAAAAACATTTTAAATTAAAATGTGTAGGTTCTTGTCAAAAAAAAATTTCAGTGGACTGAATAAAACATAATTCTTCAGATTAAGCAAATACTATAATGCAATTGTCCGTTCACAGAAAGAAATGTACATCTGTGAAATAACAACTAAATTATATCAGTTCAGATTTGTCCTAGAGGAAGCTTGGGGCATACTTTATGTTGCCCAATGTCCATTGTCTTTATAGGACAAGTCAATGTATATTTATTCATTTGTTAATTTGGAATTCATTTTCAACAAATATGACCCAAATTAACACATAAATTTAATAGCCAGAGGTATTTATGAAACCTGTAGCCTTGGCAAGAGAGAAGGGAAAACGGTAGTAAACAATTTTAATCACTTTGAAAATTACCCTCAGTTGACAAAAGTGCGCCTAATTGTGAAATGGGCCGACACACAGCAAGGGTAAGTTTCACCTGAAATGAAAATTTTATATGTGAATTTTAAATCTGAAAAATGCGTTATCACGATGCAGAAGACTCACAAGAATGCCTACAATATTATAATGTTTATTGCAAATAGCCACTTTGCAGGGTAAAGTTAGAAGCAGACCGCTGCTGTGATCTTTTCTTAAATGCACTTTCACTAGTCACAACACAACTCCATATGACTAGATAGTCTATATGATAACAGCAGCCATAGAAAAGTTAAGACTATCTATTCATGATCATCAGGACTACATCTGCATACGCCTCGGGGCTATTATGGTTTCGAGGATACCGGGCCTCCTATAGTTTCAACCATGCCCCTCATAGCAGTCATTATTTGTATACTATAGTCGGGGACAGAAACCATTTGATGAGCGTTGTACTTCCTGCGTTCTCTGCAGTAAGCAAGATCTTTTAGGTCCAACGTCTGGGAAATGTGGATTACTCTCATAGGCCACCAAATGGAGAAATTGATTATTGACAGAGGTAACAATAGCAAATGTATGCATTTCAAAACACTGCATTTTTCCATTATAAAGGTATATGTTGGCCATAGTGAAGTGGTGAACCCTAGGCACGCATTGGAAATGCATTTTTTTTTTCAGAACAGAATTTGAAAATTAGAGTACACATCTTTCTAAATTCTTTTAAGTCTTAACGTAGACTGATTACAAAAATCAGTTATGATAAAATTCACTGTTGTACAGAATATTTTTTACAGGGATATCGATCCCATCACTAATGTGTATTTTGTTCCCCCCCCCCCCTCTTGCATAATTACATTCTAGGTTCGACTTCCACCAGAGGTCAATCGTATTCTCTATGTGAGGAATTTTACAATACAAGATTACAGCAGAAGAAAATGTAAGATATATTGGGAAATTTGGTGCCATCGAAGATAGAATGTAAGTACAGCATGTATCTGGGTATTTTAAATTAATTTCCAACCATAAAGTTTGTACTGATTGCCCAAAAATAGCTGAAATGATGGGGGTACTCTCACTATGAGCTCAAGATACATGGTTTGAAAGTTGCCATGGAAAATTCTTAATTCGTTTTCTAAAAAAAATGAAGTTTTATGAAAAATTTAGCAGAGGGTGCTTTTCAAGATGTTTCGCAAATGTTTCTCAATGATTTTTAAAGTTACAGCCATGAAGATATCACCAATTTGACCAGCTCAAGAAATTTGAGTACTTTTCACATGTTGTTTGTTGCAGTGCTCATTTCCAACTTTCATTTGAATGCTCACATTGAATTTGCTACAAAAAAGGAACGGGAATTGACCCCTCTGTTAAATTTTTGATTAGGACATGTGAGAAACATTTCAAAATTTCAAATAAGTGCTTCAGGCAAACCCCCTCATAATTGAAATCTCCTTAGGGTTCCAACGTCGATAATACAAAAATTGAATCATCTTGGTGCACAAGATGACCCCCAAAAACTAATATACACAAATTTCTATTCAGGCGATCCACGGTGGTGACGTCATACCACTGGTGTCACCGGCGATCCCATCTTGCTCGTCCTCTTTCCCTTGGGGGCTCTACCTGACCGGTGAGATTGGATCTGTTAGCTCACGATGATTCGAGTAGTAGAAATTCCACAAGGTTGGCTGGAATTGCTTCGGCCAGGACTAGGGTGAATACTCTAAGTTTACCGTTTTAGATATGTCCTGAGTACGTTTTTAGGATTTTTGGATTGCCGACTTCGGAGAATTCTGGCCAGATTCGCTGGAAGCCGCAGGTTACAGATTTGGTCTGCAAATCGGAACCGGTAAATTTCCCCATTCTAACTATTAAACTACTTGAGTCAATTTGATTGGTTCGGTGGTGTACACACACTTATGTTGTTACTGTCGGACGGATTAAACAGCTCCCTGGCGAGGAGAGAGGCGGCCTGTAACAGCTGTGGCTTTTATGTTCCAGTTTTTAATATAT